>SRPU01000179.1:0-27957 GCA_018360185.1 Claviceps lovelessii
AAATAAATAAATAAATAAATAAATAAATAAATAAATAAATAAATAAATAAATAAATAAATAAATAAATAAATAAATAAATAAATAAATAAATAAATAAATAAATAAATAAATAAATTACATTCCTATAGTATATTCTAAAACCAAACGCTTCCATTCATGGCTGTTTTTCCTCCACCTAAGAGCTATACTCACCACATTCCGCCGCTATATATTCCAATCACAAACCCCACAGGCGACTACACAACAAGCCTCAGTTCCAAAACAGGACGACAAAATGAACAGAATGAATCACAAAAGACGACGCCTGACCAAGTGTGCCGCGTTCTGAGCCGGGAATCACAGTGCCCGAGAATAGATTCCGTCGGATGCGGATCACGCCGCAGTCCAGTGCGGGCCTGTGAATAAGCCTCAGTCTAGTCTGCTGATCACGAGAGGCCTCGTGCATGCATACTCTGTTTCCCAAACATTGCAGAGTCTGATCAGAAAGTCCTGGCGGGGAGATATCGGATTCCTCTCGGACGGCTCTTTGTTGACCAGGCAGGTCGAGCTGAGGGCAGAGCTTGGACATATGACCACAAGCATACATTATCACACTGTTGTTTTCACTCGCTCATCTATTTTACCCAGCTGCGGTATACTGGAGGGATGTTGGTCGCGTAAGCCCTGGACGCACTTTCAAGTGTGACTAGGCCAGAGTAGCTACATCTGATGGGATATGATCCGACGAGCTTGCTTATAGGACGCGCGCTGCTCGGTTTTGATCCAAACCGGTTCCCCCCTCCTTTCTTTAGCTTCTTCACTGTCTACCCCCCCTCTTTTCGTTAGCTTCTTTATAAACTATTTTTCCGTCCTTCCATTATCTTCTTCTCCATAAGTCTTTTACTCCTCTCGTTAGCAGTTCTGTCTCTATAAACATTCCCCCCCCCCTCTGTCCATTGGCTTCTTTGTTATAATTTATTCTCCCTCCCTCTATATAAGCCTCTTTATACGCTATTTTGTTTTCCCTTTTCTATCATCTTCTTCACTGGCTCTTTTCCCCTCTGCTCGTCTGCTTCTTTGCTAGCTGTCTCCCCCCTCTTTTCTTCAGCCTCCTCGCTGCCCGTTTTTTCTTCCAATTATTACATTCTTCTTCGCAGCCCATTCCCCCCTGGTTTTCTTAGCACCTGCACTAGCTATTTTTATTACCCTTTTCATCAACCTCTTCACAAGCAGGTTTCCCTCTTGTCAATGCCTTTATTTTTTTGCAAGCTGCTTTTCTCCTTTTTCATCAGCTTCTTCATTGGCTACCAGTATTTCCTTGGGGGCTACCGACAGCAAGCCCCTTCCAACAAACCCTCCCTTTTTCAAGACCACAGTGCTCCCGTACCGCTATCCCGTTGCATCTCATTCTTACAAACCAGCGGCTAGAGAGCATTTTTGTTCTCACTAACGAATCATACTTATGGTTCTTAGAATCTTTATAGGATTTTCAGACACAAGGGGGGAGCTGCCCTTAGCTTACCCGTCTCCGCGCACCTTCTTTAGCTTGGTCAGCCAAAGCTCGCTTTACCTGATAATCTCAGCAAATTGGGTACTTCTGCTGGTGCTGTTTTCGTAAAAACTACGACACATATATTTCTACGCCGGAACACGTACTGACCCTTTACGAGATCTATATGCCTGCCCGAGTTTATCGGTATCGTAGAGGCAGGCAAAGCGTCGGACTCCTCTGGCCAGGATTAAATCTCCTTCTATAGACGTATCTCCCTTTGTATTACCTTCCATGCTAGCTCCATTTTCCCCCTATTGTTATGGGCCTCTTTACCACCCACGGCCCTGTCTCTATATAAGCCTCTTCCTCTGTTTATTAGCTTTATTGCTAGCCAATATCTCCTCTTGTCGTAAGCTGCCTCGCTAGCTATCGTTCACTCTTTTTCATTACCTTCTTTTCCAGCTGTTTTTCTCTCTCTTCATCGGCTTCTTCGCTAGCTGCCGGTGCCTTTTTATCTAGGGCGCTGCCGTAAGCTAGCGCCCCCCCTCGAAGAGCAAACTTCTTCAACACGATATTGCTCCTGCAGTCTACATTGCAATGCATTAGATTTCTATCAGCTAGTCGCTCAAGAGCTCCCAGCTGCGCGGGCCTAGATCCCGGTCATAGAAGGGCAGCCCGTGAGGTCTGTAAGAGGTTCCATCAGCCTTTCCGCGCATGATGCTTACGCTTTGCCTGATAAAGTGAGTCCACCGACTAGACCGGAGACATCGACTTCGACCTTATGTACATCTGAGCACCTAACCATGACTTGTGCAACTTTGACCTCGACCAGATAAGCATCGTATGCCGGTACCAGCAATCCGCATGGCCTATCGCGCAATCCAGCACGTAATAACCAGCATCAGCACTTCTAATTCCCTGCTGTCTGCAGTCCGGACAGCTGGCAATCGCCATGGAATGAAGCGCCGGGTTCATGAACATGCGTCCAGTGTCATATGACGATGTCATAAAGATGTCATAAAGATGCCATAAAGATGCCATAAAGATGCCATAAAGATACATACTATAAAGATACTTTAAAGATGCCATAAAAATGCTATATAAAGATTCTATATAAAGATGCCATAAAGATGCTATATAAAGATGCCATAAAGATACTATATAAAGATTCTATAAAAAAATACTATAAAAATACTATATAAAGATTCTATATAAAGATGCCATAAAGATGCTATATAAAGATTCTATATAAAGATGCCATAAAGATACTATATAAAGATTCTATATAAAGACGCCATAAAGATGCCATATAAAGATTCTATATAAACATACTATAAAGATACTGTATAAAGATTCTACATAAAGATGCCATAAAGATGCCATTGAAAGATTCTACATAAAGACGCCATAAAGATGCCATATAAAGACTCTACATAAAGACACCATGAAGATGCCAGATCACCACGCCAAATCAACATGCCACATCAATACCACCCCAAGACACCACGTAATGGCGCCACACCAACCCCCCACGCTCAACACACCCCCTTCGCAACCCAAATCCCGTCCCCGCCGACTAGCCCAGACCTCCCCGTCCACGCCGTAACAACACGTCATGATTGGACGCATCCCAACTTCCATCAATCGATTCTGATTCACAGACCTTGAGCATCTTGCCAAGATGGACTAGAATGTCCACATCAATTTACAATCTTCACGAAACGAACAATATATCAAGACTGTTTTCACCTTCAACTCGAGTTGTTTCTTTATTTCGATTACGCAGTATCATCTTCAAGTAGACGAGCACAAAGCTCCTATCGACATTAGAGGAGGAGGAAGCCCCATCTACCAAATTCTACATTTGGCTCAGTCCTCTTCATCCAAAACTCTACCCCATGAGCAGCCCATATATATGCTGTCGCCCGTCGCATGCTAAATCATCCACTCCTTTTCCCACTTGAAAAAGAAAGACCAAATCTTCAACTCGGACACATTCTCATTCCCCCAAGCCCATGTTCATCTCAAACCTCATGTGTACCGTCATACATGTCCGCAAACACCGCCATGATTAATACCATGGGTCGCACCAACATCGCGCAGTGCACACCTTGGACAAACAGCATGCTATTATATACATAAGAAAACCAAGAGAACCCTTGGCAACCGCCCCCATGGCATCATCTCACCATGACTCGATACGACGGCCAGTCAAGACACATGCACCGCTAAAGCTTCCTTGCGCTTGTACATCGATAGGCGGGCCCTGGAGCCACAGTACTCCGTCTTGTTCCCCGCGCACAGAAAATTACACTCCGAATCAGCTACAATCTTTCCGGGCACCGCAGTGGCGCCTTTCCCGGCATAGCTGAGCGTGTTGCCGCACCAGCATTCGCGGTGGTACTCCACACCGGCGTAGGCATACTTCCAGCACGTCTGCAGACACATGTTGATGGTCATGTTGACGTGGTTGAGGAGCTGGGTGGCGAGGACTCGGCCATTTCTGGGTTCCAAAATGCAGGCCAGGTACGTGAAGTTTGCATTGCCGCTTGAGATGACGGGTCGCCCCGTCAACGTTGGTGGCGCCTGGGATGTCTGCGTAACGCTCATTGTTGAGCTGGGTGGTGCGGAAGTGCTCGTGGCAGTTGGGCTAGGGGCCGACGCTGATGTAGATGCTGAAGAACTGACCGCATCGGGGGGGGCACCACCAGTTGAGCTTGCAAATGATGTCGTCGTCGTCGTCGTCTTCGTCGTCGTGACAGAAGAGGATGTGGAGGCAAGAGTAGTGGACGAGTGCTGAGCGGCATCACCATTTCTGTACAACTCCAGCTGGACTCCAGCTCCGCAGTACTGCGTTTCGTCCCCAGGGCACAAGAAGCTACAGCCGGCCTCGTCAATGACGTGGATACTGCCGGGTTGCAGGACCTGGCCACAGTAACACTCTCGTCCATACTCCACACCAAAGTACGTCAGGCCCTCGCAAAAACTGGCACACGAGTCGAGAGTCATGTTGTCGTTTGCATACGAGCGACTAGTCAGAGCGCGGCCTTTTGTCGTTTCTGTCCAGCAGCCCTGGTAGACCCATTCTCCGACCCTGGCCCTCCGGTATGGCGCCGTCGGGCTCGGCGTGGACGAAGTGGTTGTGGATGACAAATCAACGGAGAAAGTAGTTGTGGCGGTCGTGGTCGTAGCCGCGTCACTTCTGCCAGTCGTAGTGCTGAGTGTGAAGGAACCCAAGTCAGATGTCGAGGTTGTTGTTTCGCGCAAGTGCCTGGTGTCGGTAGATGTGGAAGTGGTGGTAGACACGTTGTCGAGCTGATACTTGTATGCATTTAAACGAGACGGCCCGCCACAATACTCGGTCGAGTTGTCGTTGCACGCCATTTTACAATCCGTGGCAGGGGCAGGAACGGCGCCGGCTGCCCATGCATTGCCGCACCAACACTGCGCGAAAGATGTCAGTGAAAGGAGAAACGGGAGAAAAAAAGAGAGAGAAAAGATGTTTTTTTTTTTTTTTCTATTCTTTAAAAAAGAAATAAAAAAGAAAAAGAAAAGAAAAAGCATAAAAGAGGAAAAGAAACTAGGACAACGAGAAGAAAGGGCACTACTTTTGACGTACCTCCCCTCCATATTCCACGCCAGCATACATGTATTGGCCGGCTTTGCAGGCATCGACACAGTTCTTTACAGTCTTTTTGTCAGTGCCTCTCCCGTTGGGCAGAGCACGTCCGCTGGTCGATTCGGCGTAACATCCAATGCTGGTATAGCCTGATACGCCAGGGTTTACGACAGGTCCAGCAGGAGGAGGAGGTCGTGTCGTGTTCCCATTCCACTTCAAGGTGTCGGCAAACAAGGACATGTAGCTTCCGTCGTTGCCAACCTCGCCGTTGCCACCACAAACTTGCTTCAGATCGCCCTTGCAGTAGAAGTTGCAATTGGCATCACTGGCCTTGGTGAGCGGGATGGTGTTGCCTGCCCAGCATTCACGGTGATATTCAGTGCCACAAAAGGTGTACCCCTTGGCATAGCAAGCTCGGATACAAGCCGCGTTGGTCATGGTGTCAGTGGCCAGGATCTGGGATGACAGCTGACGACCAGGGGTGTTGTCCTTGAAGCAGCCGACATACTGGAACTGGCCTTGACCGTTGGGCAACAGAGGAGGCGCCTGCTCGGCGACGGCGTTGCAGAAAAACTGAATGAATTGTTTACCAGAGTTGGCATCGTTGGTGTTTATTGTCCACTGCGCCGTTCCGTTGTACGGGGCTGTATTCCACTGAGCGAATGGCACGTTGCAAATAAGTGTGGCGTTGGCACTCTCGCCGGGTGCGAGCGATGTACCCTCTGCAAGATCGACCTGGTTCAGGGCGCGGACAAGTCCTGCGACACCGAAGGGGGGCTTCGACACCGTCACCGACAGGGGCACGCCACCTTGTGCAGCGGCATTGGTGACACGGAAGCTGAGCGACTTGGAGGTATTCTCAGTCACGTTTCCGAACGTGAATGGAGTGCCAGGCGTGTACTTGACCCAGCCCTTGCCGTCCGGCGTCTGAAATTCAAATTGCACCTTGGCTCCAGGACCAGCAGACGCCGCGACAGAAAAGGTGCCGTTGCCGCCGTCCGTCACCATCTTGATGTAGCAAGAATATGTTCCACTCTCCGATGTATCAAACTGAATGTTTATACTGGACGCATCGTTGGGCCGAATCGTGGTGGGAATGTTGCCCAGTGTGAATTTACCCACCGTCAAGGAATCACCACCGCCACCAGAGATGACACTTTTTCTGTTCCAGACCCGAAAAGGGCCGTTTGTGCCGGTGGTGGAATACAACACGGACTGAACGGTGAGCACGCCGTTGCCCAGATTCGATGCCAGAATCGTCTCCGCCACTCCATGAGGATCTTGTCCGGTCACAGCCTTCTTGAACGTCAGAATGATGGGGCTGACTTGGAAGAGCGGCCCCATGCTTTGCCCCGTGCCTGTGAGACGAGCGTGAGTGCTGCTGCTGTATCCACCCGCGTTATTCGTGGTGTTTATGAGAATGTCGTTCGATGACAAGCCGACAATGGATGGCGAGAACCTGGCAACAACAGTAAAGGTGTCATCTGCGGCCATTTGGAGTGGAGTGGTGGGCAGGCCCGAGACGATGGTGAAGTCCTTGCTCTTGGCGTCGTTAAGCTCGATCCCAGTGACACTCAGGGCAATACGAGCTTTGCAAGTAACGTTCTTTGCTACGCTGTTGCTTTGAATGTCGGCTGGTCCAAAATCGACAGGCGACGTGCAATTGAGAGGCACATTGACGGGCGAGCCGAACCCATACAAGTAGCCTTGGTTCGTGCCAACGTAGACGACGCCGTTGCCAAAAACAGGTCGGGCGAACTTGTTCACTCCAGGAATGCTGAAAGACTGGATCATGTTGAGACTGCCGGCTTTGGGCACGGCGTCATATACTCGAAGACCGAGACCCTGTACGTCCGAAATCCAGAGCAGCCCCGTACCGTCTTGGCCGTTGAGAGAGGTGGTTGTGCCGTGACTGACGCCGAGAATGTAGGCATTCTTCTCGGGGGTCTCGGCGACCTTTGTAAACGTGGGCACGCCGGCCGTGCAGGAGAATTTGAAGACAATGGACGGGTGCTGAATGACGTTGATGTAAATGTAGCCGCCTTCCAGGGGATAGACGCCTGCGCCGGCGTAGACAGAGTTCAAGTTTGCGTAGACATAAATGACGCGGTCCAAGCCATCTTTGCCATTCTTGTAGCCGCCCAAGTCGTCCAAGTCGAGGAAATATGTCTTGCCACTCTTGCCCGTCACGACACCAATCCTCTTGACGGCACCGCACGAGAACTGGCTGGGAAGGATCTCCAGAGGACTCGTTCCCAAGTCCTTGTCGGCACCATCCAAGGCTCGCTTCTCCCACGGCATGAAGAAATCAACCAATCGGAGACTGCCGTCAACATTGATTGTCATGTGCAGGGCGGCTTCTTCCAGTGATGTCGGAGGATTGAACCCGCCAACCGGAACGTCGGCTAACTGGGAGGCGTATCCGTTTCCGGTAGCAAGGAAAATTGAGCCCTTGTCATCCGATGCGAGACCACCTCCGGACATCCACACACCGCCGCCTGCCACGGTGTTCGGGACGCCTTTGCCTTCGGTAGCCCATTTCTCAACAATCTTGCCGCTCGTCTTATCCCACCCGATGATCCAGCCAGTGAAGTTGTACTGCACACAATGCGATGCAAACCCCGCATACACAAAATTGCCCGTGTGGAGAAGAGCCGGACGCTGATGGTGGATTCCGGCTTGGAACATGCGGTCGCCGGAGTTGCTGGCAATGAGGCCTTCGAGATCGACGGGGAAGTTGGGTCGGTCGGACAGGTCTTTGACGTCAAGGGCATGGACGTAATACCGGCCATTGGGTTTGCCTTGAGCGCCAGCAACATTCTGGTTGAGGTAGGTCTTGGCCGTCAGGTATAGGGTGTCGGTAGCAGGATCAATGACGCCGGTAGCGGTGACACCAATGGTTGGGTTAATATCGACGCATCCATTGAGATCGGCGGTCAGGAACGGAATGTGGAGGTTGCGTGATGCGATAATCTGTCCAGTCTTGGCGTCGAGTTTGTAAACGTTATTTTGCGTCGTCGCAACGTAGACGTACTGTTTGTTGCTGCCGCTCGGCGTGTACACAAGAGGTTGAGCAAAGATTTGCTCGGCCCGGCCGTTGAATGTGCCGGGTAACTTGGTTCGAAACAATTGACCAAATTGATTGCTAGCTACGATGGCTGGATCCATGTTGTGGTTTCTGAAGAAGCACGCAGTATTTCATCAGCCAGAGTCAAAGGTCCGCGCAAGGACAAGGACCAAAAACAAGAAGCTTCAGAGAAGATGTTGTTTCTTCAACATGTCTGAAGTGAAAAAGATCTGTGCGAAGCGGACTGGACCCCGTCGAGTTCGACTTACGTCTGATAACCGGCTCTGGAGTTGTCACCCCCCCAAGTAATGGTGTCGGAGTCGGCAATGGCACTGGCCAAGGACACGAGGCTGGCAGCCGTGACCAGCACCAAACGGAGAGCCATGTTGACAGTGAAGGTCAATTGTGGTCGTCCAGTCAGGGGATCGTGACGCGAGCGGACGGTGCAAGGTCAACACGGGCTGCTCCACGAGGGGATGGGAGAAAGCTAGGTCATTATGTAGGCAGGTAGTATGTAAGTTGGCTATGTAGCCAACTGCGTGTTGCGATACAATCAGGCTCGAATTACCCATGGTCAACCGCTGACGACTGGTCACAGTTGTCATGTATACCAGCGGTGCATCAAGACCAGAAGAAAAAGGGTTCTTTGTTTCATGCCAGGCAATGTCTTGAAATTGCGGGCTTGGCGAGCGGCTGTCGGGCGTGTGAATAGTAGTAGGTCTGGCCTGGTAATAGATGGCAGATGTCTTACGAAGGGAACTCGGCTCGCCGTGGCGTTAACCATTTGCAAAATCGCCTGGTGCCGCTGGCTCCGCTGAGGGCCTGAGACCCTGTCTTGACAAGGTTTGTTCGGACCATGAGGTTGAACCACCACCTCGTTCGACCAATCCGGGCTCCTGACTCCTCGGTCTCCTTTGCGCCGGCGGCGGCATCATGGAATCTGTGAACGTGTCGATCCATCGGACAGTTGTCTCGTCTCGCCTTAACACTGGGCGCAGACTGAACAAAAGTGAAGCCGACTCAAGATCGCGGTGGCGCCGATCTTGCTCCAGCTCAGCCGTCGCGTCCGCCACTGAGCAGGGTGGGAATCAGAGAGACAGAGGAGGGACGAAAAAGAGAAAAAAAAAAAAACATTAAAGAGTGGCCAGACGGCAACACGAAAAGGCCTCCAGTCCGTTTCAGCGTTCCCATCGGGTGAGGTGTACATAAGTACATACATAGACTGAGTTCTCCATCCCAACGCGTGGTCGTACTTGCCAGGAACTGCGTGACCAGTTGAGTCTGAAAAATAGCCAAATGATAGGGATTATTATTAGGGTTGTTCTAGCTAAGATCCCTCCAAGTACTTTCGAGCAAATGATGTATATAAATATAGTGGTTCGACCCCACTTTGCCCACTGAGGTTAATCCAAGGCCCAATAGACTCCCTGGGATCGGAAAGTGGTGTTAACCCTAACACCTAAAAATTCAATCTTGTTCGAGGTCTATCTAACTCAAATCTCCCTATTCTACTAAATCCTATATATTTAATCTAGATAGTTCTAGTCGTTCCAGTTGGGTAATATGCTGTTTTAGGTTATTTATATGAATTTTCCAACTTAGTCCTCCTCCTAGAGGTTCCACCTTGTATGTCACCAATGAAATCTAAGATTTAACTCTAGACAACTTTCCCTATATCTTATTAAACTTTCCTTTTAGCTTATTTTCTTTATCTAATTTTTCCTATACTAGACTGCTAACTTTAAGGACTTAAACTCCTTCTCTATTAGGTTGTTCTACTTGCCGTTCCACTTTAGTGTTTAATACCTTATTCCTTAGCTTAGTCCTCTAATCTATCCTCTATAGGTTAGTTTCTCTTACTAGTTCTAAATTTACTAGCTTAAGGGCCTCTGTTTAAGCTAATTTATTAATACCCTAATGTTTAGAAAATGGCTTAAATCCCAATATTGCCTTAGCAGGAGAAGTTAATATGCTTATTATATAATAGTTATTTAGAACCACTATAATATTCAGGAGGGCTTAATTCTATAAATTAAGCAACACTCTATCCCTCTTAGTTACCCACTTTATTAGCTAATTCTTTACTAGTTATATATTTCTCTTTACTAGTCTAGTTAAGGATAGGTGAGATACTGGACTAAATGTTATATTTGTCCTATATTTCTCTGCTATTAATTAGAAGTTAATATTCTTAAAATAAGACCCATTATTATAATAAATACCTCTAGGCTAACTAAAGATAGAACTTTAGTTTAAGCTCTAGGCCTTAGTTACTAAATCCCCTATTACCTCTAAGTGGGATTGCGCTAATGCAAATCTAGTTATATAGTCCACCACAACTAGAATATAGGTGTCTCTATTCTTTGCCTTAGGGGTGATTGGACCTAGATAATCTATAGTAACTAATCCCTAGGGTTTAAGTATTGTAATTCCCCGTGCGTTTGCCTTTAATAATCTTACTTCTATCTATTAATATGCTAAACAAAAACAGTAATAGTTAATAACATTACTTAATTAGTCTAGCTAGTAGTATTGCCCTTAAAGTTTCTATAAAGTTATAGCTATTCTAAAATATCCTAACACATTGTAAGCTTCTTAAAGTTTAATTAAAACATCCTTTAGTAGGACGTATTCCGCTAATAATTTATCTAGTTCTACGTAGTACAGCGTTTGACCTAATATCTAGTACCTTAGTAATCTCTATCTTACTAATCTTCTTCGCTTAGTTAGGATGCTATAGTGGCTATAAATAATTACAGTAAGAACCTCTCTATACTATTTTAAGTTTAGCTATACCTTAAGGGATTATTCTAGTTTTTAGACTATTTCTGGACCTAAGGGTTCCCCCTCTAGTAGCCTTAGTTTATTATTAGTATTTTCTTCTATTGTGTTTATGGATACTATTATTAGTTAGTTATTTATTACTAAGGTTACTATAATAGAAAGTCTCTCCTTTAAGTTATATAGGTCTAATCTTAACTAATTAGGTAATCTAGATATCCCATTAGCTATCCCTATAATCTTTATTGTATTTAGTTAATAAATATATTGCACATTCAATTCCTAAAGAGTGTCAATCTATCTAGCTACCTTACCGTGCACCTCTAAAAGATTTGCTATTAAATCTATAATTCCCTTATAGTTAGTATAGACCTTTAAAGGGTAGGGCAACGTATCTATAAGCCATTTAGTCTCTTTTAGTCCAACCATAACTATATACATTTCTTTTTTAGGCATTAAATATCTCCTTTTATTGTCTCCTAGTCAATTTAAGAGCTATATAATAATCCTCACTTTATTAAAGTTTAAATTGGTTATATTAGTACCTAGCTCTATATCCTCTATCTAGAATAACACCCTACCTATGCCTGTTTTTAATGCGTTTATAGCTAAATAGAACTGTATCCCTAGCTAGGCTCTAAAGGTAGCATTTACCTAAATGCTTTTACAAATCTACAATAAGGCCCTTTATGCGTTGTTAGTCTATATAGGTTTCTCCCATAGAACTTTCTATCTTTATATTAACGGTTTTCTAATTAGAGTAACCTTTAGAACATTATAGAAGAATGCCCTTTTAATTATCCAAACTAGGTTAGCTTATCCTAAGATAAATTTACATAGAAAAGGAGTAAGATAGATAAGGGTCAATATATTATTCCACGTTTAAGGGGGGTTTTTCTTAAAGTAGATAGCTAGTTCTCTAAAGCAGTCTCTATATTTCCTAGCTAGTCAAATCTTCCTATCTAAAACTAAAAAGCTAATACACTCCACCTCTAATGTAAATAATATTATCTTTTTCCCACTTAAACTAATTAGAGCCTATGCTACCTACAGTAAATACCTCTAACGTATAAAGTTAAAGTGGTTGTCCTATATTTCTAATCCCTAGCTATAATCATCCATATATATCCTAAAGGCTGTCCTAATATCCTCTATATAACCCAATATTAATAAGCATTCCGTTCTATCTTCTAGAAATAGGTAGCTAAAAGTTAAATCTCTAAACTAGGCATAAGTTAAGGGTAATCCCATTAATCCCTACCCTATATTATTATAGTAATATATACCGTTTAGTCCTATAAAAGCGGTTTTATACCGGTTTAGTTCGTAGATTCTAATGCCCTAAAATCCATTTGCTGCATTAGTTTATAATAATATTTTAGATTATCCACAATAAAGTGATTCTAGATCCGCCTCTATATTATAACATAGATAACCCAGTTTAACACTCTAACTATTTATATCCTAATAGTTATATACTATGCAGTAATCCACTTATTTTAGTTCTCTAGTTACATTCTTTAGTTTATCCTTTATAGGTTTTTCTAGAAAAAGAGTCAGAGCTACCTACTTGCTTATACCCCAGGATATTAATCTAACCTTCTCTATTGCTAGAAACACCCTCTTTACAAACAACTTTTAAGGACTGCTGTACTAATATTGTTTTCATTTGTGCAGCTTAGCTCCCAGCACTAATAGAATGTAATGCTATATTAAATCTATCGTCCGAATTTCCTCTAGTTTAGTAATAAAGCATTCCTTATATATATAGCATAATTGTTTAATTATTATTCTTTATACATCGTTACTAGCCTCTAATCCTAGAGTTATTCCCATCTGTTTAAACTATATATTAATCTTCTCTAGCCTAGAAGTGCTTAGAGCTCGTTCTAGGTTAAGATTTCAGTATTACAAAGGATAGCCTATCTATCGCATCTTTTCTTCTATCTTTTAATTATAGTGCTACTATATATCTTTACTAACTATAGCTAACAGTCCTAACAGCTATTCATTAGCTACCTCTTCCTTATCTCTCAAACCATTATATAGGTCCTCTATAAGGTCGTTCAAATCCCAAACCCTCAAACCATTTAAACCAGTTAGAATTTCTAACAAATCTAATTCCCCTAACTCCTATTATTTAAATTCTCCACCTACGCTTAAATCATTATTCGTCTCCTCTAGAATCTATATAGCTCCATCCAGGGAACTGTCTCCTTTCTCTCTAGCTTTAAATCTAATTCCCTTCTTTATTTCTAGATCCATATCTAAGGCCTCCTATATCTATTCTATTAATTAAATATTTCCCTTCTCCTATAGTTCTAGACCCTTATTACACACATAGTAACACTATCTAACCACAGCTAGCATTCTCTTTTATAAGGATAGTTATCTCTCTACCTAGTTCTAGGTAACATTCCACACTAAGGTTATAGATTTTAGGGGTTCTTTAAAACAGTAAGAGGAAATAGAATTTATTATTTAAGTATAGTTATTCTCCCTCTATTTTGCTAGCTTAGGATTCCATAATACCATAGCTATCTTACAGTTTAAGCTGCCAACTAATCTCTTCCAAGTTACATTTGCCCTATTTATATATAAATTCCTTATATTAATACATTCCTCACTTCTAATAATTAATTCTATTATTTAACTTCCAAAACTACCTATATTATATTAAATTAACGTATTATTTCCTTTCCTTTCCTTAGTAAGTTGCGATTCTAAGTTCTATTGCCTAAAATTCGTTATATTATATTGAATTAATGTGGTGTCCGCTGGCATCTATTAACTATTATCCTTACCTTAATAATTATAGTTAGTCCTCCCATCCCATAAATAGATGCTAGTTAATCTATCCATAGTTACTCGTTTCCCAAATTCTCCATTTCTATAAACTTGCAAACCTTATTATTAAGGTTACGCAGTATTTGTTCAACTTCCTCTAAAATTAAACAATTATCCTCTAGAAATTTAATTATTACTTTAGGCTTTATTCTCTTAGAAATATAAGCTCCCTAATCCTACTAAAAAAGGTTAGGGCAAGGGTAAATTAGTATAGTCTAAGTGGTACCTCCCACTCTAATAATGCTTAACTTATCTTCTCTATAATATTCCACTGCACTTATCCACCTAAGCCACACCTTACCTAATAGAAGGTCCTAATCTTATTAAGCAGGTATTATGTAAAAACACACTAAAGCTAGTACTCCTCCCACTACAATTTATAGGTATACATATAATTTAATTAGGTGGACTAAGTCATTAGCTATCCTTACTAACCTTTTCTCTCTTAATTCTACTTTTAGGAGATAGTATTATATTAGGTAGTTTTCATCTACTAACTTAACACTTAAACCACTATCTAATAGGATAGAGTTACACTATACTCCCTCTATATATGCTATAATGTATTCTAAAGTTAAAGCCACCTAGCTGTCTAGTTTTACTATATCGTTATATGCTACCACTAAACAGGCTATACTAACTAAAACCTTAGATTCTAGAAACACCACTTCTTAATATAGGGCGACCAAATATGCAACAATGGCTTTTACATTATTGCTTCTTAATCGTTTCTAACATTACATTAAGTGACTTAATTATTAACGGATTATTAGAGCCAGTTATAAAAGTTATAAAATGCTTATAGAGATATTTATATCCTTTAGTTATCTTCCTAAGTTAAACGCAGGGACTCTATATTTATCCGTTGCCCTAATGTTTTCTAGTGCTAGTCTATATCTTAGGGCTAGAGTGGTCTAGTTAGCCCTAGATCCGTTTCCCCCTACTATTAGCCGCGGTTAAGGAGGGAGAGGTTAACTTAAAGGTACTATTAATAGTCCCACAACTAAAGGAATATAAGCTAGTCCCTAAACCTACTCTAGATATAGCCTTAAAACTAAAAGCAGTTATTAGAACTCCTCTAATGTTATTTCGCCTAGGTTTAGCGAATTTCAAAGGGTTTATTATAAGTTCTAAGAATTCTATATAGATAGTCCAGCACTATATCCGCCTTCTAAATTAGAGTCCTTAACCTAAGGTCTCTTATTTAATTAGACTAGATTTGCTTAGTGCATTCCTATTTCCCTAGGTATGCCGTCCTAATTCATTAAACGAGTATTAATAGCGGCGAAAGCGTTCCCTACATTTTCCTTAACTTCCTTTATATATAGGTGTTAGTATCCTAATATATTATACACTCTATCTTCTTGTAGCTACTATTCTCTTAGCAAATATAGGTCTCTATCCCTAAGCCTTCCTATATAGTTTAATAATATATTTATAGGTTAATCTAATACAGAAGGTTCCATGTCTTAAGAGTGTCCGCTGCCTATAAAGTTCAACTTTGCTAGAACGCTTAATTCTAGTTCCTTTCTCTAATCCCTTTTTATTTATATAGAGTTTTAAGCCTACTAGTCTTTTCTTTAATTAAACTTATCTATAGGACACTTATCTTAGCGTTAATAATTGTATCCTATATAGCCCCATTTACTGTATAAAAAACACTAGAAATAGTTAGGGCCCCTTTATAACTTATTTAAGTAGTTTCCTACATTATTTCTTTATAGGTTCCTATCTCCTATATTATAACCTAACTAGCTAAACTAACTATATAGGCGGTTTAGCATATTAACTAAATAGGTATTAAAGACTTCTATCTTCTAAATAAGTTCTACTATCTCCTAATCCCTCCTAGCTTATTATTCTACTACTAGCTCATCCTACTTCTCCTGCCTCTCCAGGATTAATTAGAGTAGGTTAAACAATAGTAAGGTTAAATTATCTTTATAAAGATAACCTATCTTTTCTTTTATAAAATTCTAACAATCCTATAAAATTAACTTAATATTATTCATTGTTAAGTCTTTCAATGCTATACCTCTATACTATTTCTTAGAGGCAAATAGCCTATTTAATAGTCTTTCCTATAATTAGACGTCTATATCCCTATCTGCTAAATATAAAATAAAATTAGTAAGGAGGACTTATTACACATCCGCTTAAACTTTTAAACTTAGTTAGTCTGCTCTTTAGATATAAGAGTTTAGGGATTCGCCCTTTTCTCTCTAAAAATAAAAGGCCTCCTATTTAGTAGCAATTTCCATATATAGGTCCGGTTTTAAGAACTTCTTAATAAATTTAATAGTTAAGGCATTCTATTTTCTTTCCTTATAATCCAGGTCTTTATACTATAAGGCAGCCTTTCCTCTAAGGCCTTAGGTAAAGAAGCATTTAGCCAATATCTTCTTATAATCCAGTACTCCCGCTATAGCTGCCATAGCCTTACAATATTCAATATAATCATTAGCTAGTCTATCTTTAGGCTAACCACTAAATATAAGGCCCCTAATTTAGGCCAGTGCCAGTAGGGAATTCATTCTAAACAGGTGTAATCCACAATATAACTAACAAGCTAAACCAGAAGCCAACAAGCCAGCAGGTCTTAGAATAAAAAATAAAGCAGAGGGTTCAAAGTCATCTAAAGATTCCAACTTCTAAAGATCCAGGGTTTAACCTTTTCCCTAGTTAGTGTCTAGAAGATTATCTTCCTCAAATTAACTAAATAGATTTAATAACCTTAAGTCACGTTCTTCCCCCAAATGTAAATCTAAGTCCAGTAAGGATAAATCACCGGTTAGGAATTCAGAGTAACCCGTGTCCTCCAACACAGACCTCCAGATGGATTGTAATAGGTGTCGTATTTAGGTTCTGAGTCTTAGTCCCAAGTTTCTTGTTCCCAAGCACAGCCTATCTAGAGTCTATAGCATTAAAAAAAAAAAATTCAAGTCTTTTTAAGGGGAAAGAAAAAAAACTTATAGCATAAAGTAACAAACAATCGGAATTAGAGCACACTCAAATCGAAATTCAATTACTCATTCTGCTTATTTCTCTCTAAAAACAAAAGGAAAAACAAAAATCAATCAATCTATCAAAAGCAAAAGTAGTTGTTGTTATTATTCTTCCAAGAGAAAAAAAAAACCTCTAGGGGATTTCACCCTATCCCCGTCACGTCTGTGCCTTCCCCCTCTACACCTTCTTTCCTTCCGTTCAATTAACTTTTTCTTGCCCCACCCAAAATCCACCAAACCATTCCAGGTCATTCTCCACTCATCCACTTCTTTTGACGCGCAGTAGCGCTTAGATTATTGGCTTATATTGATGCTATATCTCACTACGTGTAAAATGCATACAAAGGAAAATGTCTGTGAAATGGTGCGCACAGCCGCAGCCCTCGCGTAGCGCGGGATTACGATAATCCGCGCGTTGTATGTGCTCCACCTACGCGTTCCGGGCAACACACCCCCCAATTGGAGCGTGACTAACTAAGGAAGACCGCTCTAATTGCGTAGAAGCAGCGCGTACGGTGGCATTTGCGAAAGTGAGGTTAATGTAAGCTAAAGAAAGGAGGTTACGTGTAGAGAATGCAGATATCACGAATTCCTCCTAATATTTACGAATTCCTTCTTTCCTTTCCTCTTTATAAGCACCTTTTTTATTGTGATTAGTAATTCTAATCACCACCGCCGCCGCCGCCGCTATTATGCCTTCTTTAAGGTTAGGGAGGGTCCTCCAGGAGGATGCCTAGCAGGCACTCCCTCTGGAGGTCTCCTTCGGAATTTCTCTTAATTTTAAAGATTGTAGTGCTAACGATCTTCCTGCTTCCCCCGCGCCCCCCTTGTCGCCCCCCCCGTCTCCCCCGTCTCCCTCCCTAAGCCCATAGCCCTCTAGGAAGGTTAGGAAGCCTCTCCCCGCCTAAGCGCGTAGAGGTTATAGGAGCACTGCTCCTAGGACTCCGCCATAAAGGCGGGAGCGGACGGTAAGTCTAAAGGATACTCTGCGTTTCTTGTAATAACTTTACTAACTCTACTAAGCCGGCATTGCCTGCGTTTCGGGGTACGTAGCGCCTTATACCCTGCTTAAAGTATGTGAAGGCTGCCATTACAGGCAAGGGCAATAGCAGAAGATGCTATGAGACTAGGTCTAGAAAGTCTCTAAGATGCTTCTTGTGTAAGTCAGGCAATCACTGTTGTAATAACTTACATGCCGTGCTGGTTCCTATTACTAAGCGAATGCTGGTAGCGCAGGGTCGCAACTAGAAGGTGAGCTTTCCTCTTCTTCCTGCCCTGCTCTAACAATAGATATTAACGCTTTTGTTCCCTCTAGCTATACAATTAGTGCCGTTAGGCACTAAAGCTATAGCTAAAACTCCTCGCAGAACCAGACTCTATATACAAGGGTACGCCCTATATTAGGGCTAGTAATGCCGCTAGGGGCTTATTAGCAGCGGAAAGGGAAGCTAAGGTAGCTGCAGTAATGGCCGGCGTGAAGGAAGTTGTTAAAAAATATATATAAAAGCGCTGTTAGAGTCTTATTTCTTCAGAGCTAACGCGCACCTTGTGTTATGCTCAGTGCTTGCTTTCGCTTTTATTATCTTTCTTGCTTTGCTCTTTTGCTTCGCTTTCTACGCTATTGCTTGCCTCAGGCAGATCTTGTTTGCCTTAGCAGCGCTTTTGCTGCTTAAGGGGAGGGCTCTTATATATTTTTTCAGGGCAATATATCTAGTGCCCCCCCTTTTTATATGCTAATGCCGTAGCCATAACTATATATAAATCGTGCGCTTTAAACGTTATATAAACGCAGCGTTCAAATTCCTTAGGCTTTACACTTTTCAGCTCTTTTCTTAAATGTAAAGCGTACGTATATCTATCAGACCAAGCATTCCTCGGAAGCGTTTAAATTGCTGCCAATTAAGCGCCTTAGTAAATCTGTCTGCAGGCATCTCTGCCGTGGGGAGATAATTAACCTTAAAGCTCCCACGCTTATATTCCTGCTTTAACCACATATTATATATATTAACATAGCGCAGACGAGTCGTAAGTCTCTCGCTCTCATTAAGAATAAGGCGTATTATCTGCTAGTTATCGTAGTAAATTACCCAATCCTCGTATGCATTGAATTAAATGTCTTTAAAGAGGCGCTGCAGACTAACGGTCTCGCACGCGGTCTAAGATAAAGAGAGCAGCTCTGCCTCTATTGTTAAGGTTATAACCGTTAATTAACGCGTTGCTTTCTAAATAATAGGTCCTCTAAAGAGTGTAATAAGATATCCCTATAACAAGCGTTGAGTGCTCTCATCGTTAGCGAAGGAAGCGTCGCTTGCTATTTAGATTGCTTGCATTTCTCCCACACCCCCAAACCCCAGGGCGAGATGTTTTATAAGGACTAAGTATCTAATCGCTTAGTCTGCTGCATTTATATGCTCTAGTCCTAGGTTTGTGAGAAACTACAATAATTTCGCTGCGGCGTACACCACGTCGGGCCTTATTATAATTACAGTGTAAAGAATTAACCCTATTTTTTCTTAGTACGCTCTTACGGTCTGCTTATTAGCTTCTCCCTTACGCTTGCAATACTCAATAGCTAGGATCGGGATAGCTAGAAATAATCCTGCTCCTACCTAATTGAATTTTTCCCTAATTTTGCTGATATATATCTCGTAGCTAAGGTAAATTTGCTGCTTTTTGCGGTCGCAAAGCACTTAAATGCTAAGGAAAAATCGCACGTCGCCTTTATCATTAAGCTTATAAGCTCCTTTTAGTCCTTAGATCACTTTTTCTGCCTTATTGGATTAGTCTTTATAGAAGGCCATAATAATATCGTCCATAAAGAACATTAGGAATACGTTGCGCTCTTTAGTATAGAATAAACAAGGCTCTTCTGGGCATGCTTTAAGCCCTAGTTCTTTAAGCTTTATGCTTAGCTCTTTAAACTATAGTTATAGTAAGTCTTAGAGCCTATATAACGCCTTAAGTAATTCTACGCATTTATCTAATATCTTAAATCCGTTAGGCAGCTCACATATCACTGGTATCGAATTCGCGCTTCGCCTTGCGTATAAGAACGCGTTTTTTACGTTAAATTGCCTTATTTCCAAATTAAACCTAGCAATAAGAGCTATAAAAATTTGGAAAGTATGCGTAGCAAGCGTTATAGCATAGGTACGTTTAATTGTGGCCTTTTCTTATAGGTCTCCTCTTATATAAATCCAGGCTTTGTATCTCTTAAGAGTTCCCTTTTTGTTAAATTTATATATAAAAACCCACTTTAATAGTATTGGCCTTAATCGTGCTTATAATCGCTTAATTTGCTTCTATATGCCTCTTTCCTTAAGCTTTATAATCTCCTTATTTATTGCTTCTATCCACTACTTTTACATTAAATAATTTATAGCTTTGCAATAATTCTTTAGAGGCTTTATAAGATCTAACTAATAAACGGTCTTTTATTGGATTTTTTCTTTAAGGTAAGCTCTGCTCTTATTATCGCACTAAGCGTTAATTACAGCAAAAACAGTCTTTATGCTCTAGTTATTATAGTCTTTATCTTTAAGCTGATCAGGCCTTAGACTTAACATTAATTTCTATAAGCAATTAATAAGGTAACGGTTGGGTCTTCTTTTACGCAAGATATCCCAATTTTAAATGCATCCCTTGCTTTCTAGCTTCTAAAGTCAAGCGCTCCAGCGCTTTATTGGCTATGCCTAAGAGCTCTCTCCTTCTATAGGTTGCTGGAGTGTTAACGCGTCTTGCAAGTCATAGAGGGTAGCTAGTCCTTACTAACTCTATAACGCTGTTGTCTAATGCGGTGGCTGCTCTAATTGTTAATGTTAAGCATCTATCTCTACCGGCATCTGAGTGGTTATTTCGCCTTCTGCGGCAGGTTCGTTTTCATTGCCTTTATCCTATATAAATTATTCCAGAACTGTAGGATTAACCGGGTTTTGGTAACCCTCATTAACCAAGCTCTATTAGCTCTTATAACTAAAGCTCGTGGGAGCCTCTCCTTAGTGTGCAGTCTGCTCTGCAACCACCTAATCTAGCGTTGCCTAGGGAGTTTAAAGTCTAAAAATGCGTTCGTAAGCCTCTAAGGGTGCTTTGCTGGAAAGCTCTGTTATATTAGGCGCTTCCACCCCTGAGTTTAAACTCTCTAGGCGTATTTGTTATGCCCCTGGCAATTGCTCTGGCGGTAATAAGAGGAGATTGACTTCTTTATTGAGTTCCGTATCTAGTTAAAGAGCTTAGAATTGCGCTTCTAGCTTAGGGACTAATTACGCCTCTGCGCTTTCCTTTCTTAGATTGTAAAAGACTTTCTTATTAAAGGTTATATTCCTTATTATTATTACCTTCCTTAGTAAGGGAATCTATATATAATAAATTCTTAAAGCTATATAGCCTACAAGGTATCCAATATAGCCTCTAGGGCTTATCTTAAAATGCCGTCTATTTCTATTAGCTTTACGCTCCCTAGACATTAGAAAAGCGCGGCATCTATATGCATATAGGCCGCTCTAATCTAGTCTTAGGTCTGCCGTAAGCGCTTATATTAGCAGATAAGCATTATTACGGAACCAACTCTTAAGTACTTTAATAGGTGTTTTTCACTTTAATTGCTACATTAGACTAATATTATGTAGGAAAGCCACTGCCTATATGCTTTCTAACTATAGATTTAGTGGGAGCCCTATGCCTTAGAGCATAGCAATAGACTTAGTTATAATTATCTAGTTCGCTCTTTCTGCGTTTCCATTTAGCTTATAAGTATACAGTGGAGGGCTCTCTAATTCTATGCCTTTAGATTATACCTACGCTTAGAATGCCGTGTAGCCTTGCTCTAAAATCACTACTCTCTCATTGTCCTATCTATATCTTGCAATTAAGAGTCTAAACTGCCTTAACACCCACCATTTAAAGTAAACTAATACATTAAAGATAGACTTAAGGGTTTTATTAGGGAGCGTATGCACCTATATTATCTTACTATACTTGTCCTTAAAGATAAGCAGCTATCTTATACTATTAAAGCTCTCTAGATAATCTTAAAGATCCTAGTGAACCCTCTAGAAAGGTCTTAGAGACTGCCTTTCTAGTTACTATTAAGAGATTACGCATTTGGCGTGTATAAGCGCATATACCTTATAATCTTTACGCTCCGTTCCTTAAATTCGCACACCTCTTGCATGCAAAGCCAGCTTGCTTAAAGCGTCTTTGCTAAGGTGGCTGGAGCGAAGATGCCAAATCTCTTCTTCGTTAGTATGTAGCAAGCTTAGGTCTCTGCTAGAATGCCAGCGCCGCAAGCTTTATGTGTATGTATTATATAATCTTATTATGGAAAATATAACTAGAGGGGAGCATAGAGTCACCTTTAAGGGGATTTTCAGATAGTTATAATAAGGCTTATATTTAAGGAATATAATATTAAACTTTCTAATAAGGTTTGCTAGCACTATACTTTATTCCATAGGTCTAAAGCGTAAAGTGCTATTAGATCCGCAATACTACACGCCCTTTTTCATTAGATAGCTCTCTAATACAATATTTATATAAAATCCCTTAACAACTGCAACATCCGTTAATGTAAGGTCTTCCGTTTAAGCACCGTTTTTACTATTTAAAATCTTCCTAAGCACACAAGTCCCTCTTCCATTAATCTAGAAAGAGGTTGTGCTAGCCTTAAGATAGTTATTTTCGGTGGTTTTAAATGTTCTGGGCTTAAGCAGGTTAACGCTGTTGACTATATACATCGCTCCGCAGTTATCGAAAAGAGTGCTCTTTAATAGTATGTGCTCTTTGCGCTCTAGGGTTGTGAAGACTGCCTTTAGTGGTTCTTCTACGCTAACTAAGTTAGGGTTAAGAATTGCTACTAAGATTCCTCTAGGGAAGCTGCCTTAGGGAGGCCGTAAGGCCTTCTTAGCCTATCCATTCTTCTTAATATTAATGCGTAGAGTCTCCTAATAAGAGCTCTTATAGCTTTATTTAGCCTTATTAAGGTCGTCTTTAGTTAGCTTATAATAGAGGTTAGTTTCTTTCCTTATAATAAATTAGTATAGGGTCTTGCATTCTCTTAGCTTTTAAGTATGCTTTCTAATTATTTTTCCATATAGACAATCGTAGCTCTTTATTCCCTTCTTAGCCTTGCTCTTATTCTTATTATTAGAGCGTGCGCTAAGTGTGGCGTGAACTCCTTTTCCAGTCAATGTCTTAAAGGTCTAAGTCGCCTTATAGTATCTTACGAATTCGTCGGCAATGCTCTGCAGCGTCATCTCTTTAGGAAGAGAGTTAGAGTATTTAACAAGTTTAACGAGCTTTGCCCTTGCCTAGGAAGGCTTAAAGCGCGTTCCAACCGCTTAAAGGAAATCGCAGATTGCATTCAGTCCTTAGACCTCATTAATATTGTTCTACAGTGCTCTTTAATAGAGCGTATTCCATAATTCAATCCAGCGGTTAGGTTGCAAATTTATGCGTTTAGCCTCCTAAAGGAGTGCGAGGTAGCGCATTGCTATCTCTACTCTTATAATCATATCTCCTAGTAAGAATCGTGCCTTTAGGTGCTTTATAATCCTTCTTAGAGGGATTTCTCCCTCTTTTAGGTTACCTTATAGAGAATCTAATACTATAGAGTACGCATTTGGCTCAACAGAGCTTGCTATCTAGGAACGGAGAGCTTAATCTTTTCTTTTCTGCTCTTTATATTTACAGAAAGCAATCTCCCCTTTATATCTAAAGTACTGAAGAGCTTTATTTATTATGAATTCGCGAGTATCCGTTGAATGCTTTATAATGAATTAAACACATTCTTTGTTAGTAATGGCTCTTGGCTTCCTAGGAAGGTCTAATTCTTTTTCTAAAAGCATAGGGTTTATTTTATCCTAAATTAATAACCCCTAAGCCGCTCCCTTAAGAGCTTCGATCCAGTTATTCCAGTGCTCTATAGATATGAGCTTCTTTATTAGCACCGGAATCTAGGTATTTGTAATAGAAGTTATTTTTGCTATTAATAAGAGAATAAAAAAAGATTTAAACACATACGTTTAATAATACAGGCGCGCAGCGTTAGTTACAGGGAGTCTTATTAACTTCCTCCCGGGCTCATAACTGACGCGCAGTAGCGCTTAGATTATTAGCTTATATTGATGCTATATCTCACTACGTGTAAAATGCATATAAAGGAAAATGTCTGTGAAATGGTGCGCACAGCCGCAGCCCTCGCGTAGCGCGGGATTACGATAATCCGCGCGTTGTATGTGCTCCACCTACGCGTTCCGGGCAACATCTTTCCATTATTTCCAATTCGCCACCCCACGCCTAATATCAGTCAATTCCTTAGATACCACTTCCACGTTACGGGCCATCTCTTCGTCCCATTTCTTTACAGCCGCCAATACCTCTTCCTAATTTAATCATACTAATCTCATTAGTTCCTCATAGTTTAACTGGATTAATTTAGCCAAATCCATTAAGGAGGAGTTGTCCACTTTCCCTTAATAATCCTGGCGTAAGTCGTCCAAGTGGTCGTCAACCTGTGTCAAGTCCACTGTCTCATCCCTATCCATCATTAAGTTCTTCCCTTTGCATTCAAGGTCGTTCCCATCAGCAGCCTCTGTTTCCTCCTCTTCTTTCATTAGCATCCTAACAGTGCAATAAGTAAGGAGTAAGGGTCTTATTACAGTCTTTAAACCACTTACTTTCCTAAATACGCCATTGTCGCTCAAATCCCCCTCTAAGCTCAAATTATCGTCCACCCCTTCCAGGTCATGGTCTAGTTTGATTTTCTTGCCGTTGTCGCGTAATTTCTCCCCTGCTCTGCGCTTTAGCTTAGTTAGAGTTGTTTTAGTTAATAGTGTCTTTCTTAATAGATATGGTAATAATTTAATTATAAGCAATCCATTTATAGGCGTATTTAGATAAAAAACCTGTATATACCTGTCTAAACTAAGAATCTAACCCCCTCCCGGAGTCTTCTAAACATTATCTCTTCCCTAGGCAATCATTCTAAACACCAGAAAAGCGTTTATAATTAGCACCTTATTAGTGGATCTCTTAGATAGTTCCTTCTTCTAAATTTTTAAGATTGTTTACATTAGTTTATAAAAGAATAAATAGCTAGTTATCTCCTTATCAAAGCCTAAGTCCAGTTCCTACTTTAGGCGTTCCTCTATAATAAATTATACTAAATTAGCAGGCGCCTTTTTCTAAATATAGTCTAGGTAGTATTTAATAACTTTCCAATCTCCTTTTTATATAAACGTAGTCCACCTAATTTTTAAGTAGACTACCTTTAAGGTTTTTAGTTTTGTCATTCTACTAGGTCTAATCTAAGCCAGGAAATCAAGAACAGAAGAAGAATTAAGGGAAATAAATTTAGGTTATAGAGAAAAGGGTAATAAGAGGAGAAATATAAACCAAGCCAAGCTAAGGTATAAAGAGAGAGTAAAGAGAGATTTGTGTAAGAAGTGGAGAAGTGGGTGTGTATTGTAAACGAAGGTAAGATTAAAGTGAAAATAAGGAAAAATGTAAGGTATTCAAGTTCCATTCCCCGCGTCACCATGGGTCGTGCGTCACCTTAGGTAACACACATTATCCCCCCTTTACTCTCCTTATATAAACCACTCCAAACCTATAGCCTTATCCACAGCTTCTCGGACCTTTCTATTAATTATAGAGTCTAACTGTTTCATCATCGCACGGCCTAGTTCCACCTCTTCCATCGTAGGTTAGTTCTCCCTCATTTTTACCAATTATTCTTTAAGTTCCCGTTTCTCCTCATTCCGTTTTGTCCGGTCCAGCTCCAACTCCTTAATCCATTAGTTAAATAATACCTATCGTTCCTCCTAGGTTTTCTCTAAGTCACCAATCTTCTTTTCTAAGTCCTATTAATCTTTTTAGTGTTACAAAATCCTCTCCTCCATTTCCACTATCTTTTTCTTTATTCTAGTCCCTAAATCCAGTAATTATTATAGTTGCTTTTCTAATTTAAGCCCCCTCTCCTTAGCTCAAACTTTCATCTCATTCGCCTGCTATAATTATTCCCCTTATTCTTTTAGTTCTTATATTTTCCTTGCATTATCTTCCTTCCACTCCCCAAACCTCTTCACTTATTAAAGAATCCATCTATTATCCTCCTCTATAAATACCCCACACTCTCTCTTATTATAATAATCTTTTAATTCCTCCCCCAATTTAAATATTATCCCATAATAGACACACACGGTTTCATTTAGTTAGGTTATTATATTAAATTAACCACAACTGCCTCCCTTACTGTAGTATTCCAGTCTATCCTATCCTAAGTATAGTCTCCTACATTTCTTATAGTAGAGGATTAGCTTTCCCATAACCAACGTCTTAGGGGGCAGTTTAGGTAATTTAAGTAGTTCGCCCCCTAGGACCTCGGTCTATTTCTAGTCTACAATCTATATTTCTAAGTCTATTTAAGCTTATGCAGCCTATACCTATTTCTTCTTCTCTCAAATCTTAGGGTTAGCATAGACTACTACTCTTCCTCTAATATTTCTTATTCACTTATTCTTCGTATCTGTGTATACCTAGCTAACTCCTACATTCCTTAGGGCTACCTCTTCTCCCTAGGTCACTATAGCTAACACAGTTAAAGCCACTGCTAGTACCATATCTAGTCCTTCGTCTTAAATCATTCTTTATAATCGTTTAATTATAATATTACTTAATAGGACTAATGTCACTTCTATAAAGTTAAGGTGTTTTAACATCTATTTATAAGTTATATATTCCGCAATCTAGATCAGGATCTTATATTGTACTCATTCCATAAATTCTCAACAGATCATCCTATATTCTAAGTAAAGCCTATAATCTCTTAAGATCGTTGTCTATAGAAATTAGGGTAACTTCTTATTATTATATAACTTCATTTTCTTCTAACTTTGTCCCGCTATGTCGTTTGAATCAACGGCGATCACGGATCGGTCAAACTGTTCAAGAGAAGTCAACTATTGTCTAATTATTCATTCAGATTAGTTGGATTTATTTAAAGTAAAGAGGAAAAAAAAAAATGTAAAAAGAAGCAAGCTCTAGCAGCACCTAAACCAGGAACCTCGAGAGACTCCACCTCTATTAGCTGCCCACAGCTGGCATATGCAGACGCCGCCATGTCCTCCCAATTCAACACTGTATCCAAAATCCAACCGCAGCTAGTATGTCATGTTTGGCAACCGCAGCTGCCACCAATTCGAGTCCCGCAGTCCTCTTGTAGTTCCAACCGCAGCTAGTATGTATGTTCGATAACCACAGCTGTCATCGTTCGAGTCCCGCAGTCCTCACAAGTCCAACCACAGCTAGTATTCAATAACCGCAGCTATTATTATCCAAGTCCCGCAGTCCTCGTGCCATCGTAGTCCCAACCGCAGCTAGTATATATGTCCAACAACCGCAGCTATCATCATTCGAGCTAAAATTTATAATGGGTTTAAGATAATATAAAAAGGAATAAAGATAATTAAGGTCCCAGTCTCATCACCATGAAAAATAGCCAAATAATAGGGATTATTATTAGGGTTATTCTAGCTAAGATCCCTCCAAGTACTTTCGAGCAAATAATGTATACAAATATAGTGGTTCGACCCCACTTTGCCCACCGAGGTTAATCCGAGGCCCAACAAGTCCTGATGACGGTGAGTGCCAAGTGGCTCCGAGTCCTGACTCCTGAGTGGCAGCAGGTGTAGGCTCCACTGAGAGCAGGGGTGGTGTGGGTCCCAGCCATCTCTGGCCCCGCCCCCTCGGCCACTACTACCTACCCGCACGGCTAGACGGAAGGCGCACACCACGACTTGACGGGTGTCCACTGTCCACTGTCCACTGTCATCACTAGTCGTGCGTCGTGCCTGCATGGGTGGCAGGTGGTTGCCAAGCAGCAGACTGGCCAGACTCCGACTCCAACGAGTCACCGCATGTGGTCGCTGAATTACATGTACACCCACTGTACTTGGCAGGTGCCCCCTGAGCCTCGCTCTTCTTGGCGCCTTCCCTGGCTGTGCTGCTGCCTTCCAACAACGCGAACGCAATTTTCCTCTGCCATCAACGATGCATCAAAATGTATCCTTTTCTTTGCTTCGGGCGGAACGAGCTGCTATCGCGCAATCCATGTCTTTGCAATCCTCATTCTGCGAGTCCCGCGCGATACCATATCGAGAACACGCCGCA
>SRPU01000180.1:0-27922 GCA_018360185.1 Claviceps lovelessii
AGTAAACTAAGTACTTAAGAATAGTTACTAAAGCCTTTAAGGCTATACTATAAGCCCTTATTAAAACTAAGTTAGCTATAGCTTTAATTAACCTTTACCTTAACTATTATTTACTTTACTTTTATTATTAAATTAAGGCTAATAGTATAGCTAACTAAATCTAAAATGCCTATATTATAATAATAGCCTAACTCTATTATAAATTAGTATATTAGAGGCATAGATACCCCTTAAATCCTAATAACTACCTAAACTATATACTATTTTTAAATTAGCTCTATAATTATTCCTTTAAACTATCCCTAGCTAAAGCGCTTACTTTAAAGTAAAAAAACTACTAGTATAGGGAAAGAATTGCTATATAAGCATACTAAACCTAAGTTAACTATATAGTAGTAAAGCTTAACCCTAACTTTACCTTTACTACTAAAATAGTTTATATTTACTCTAGCCTTACTAAGTATAAATCTATAGTACTTATTTAAATATAT
Organism: Claviceps lovelessii; assembly: GCA_018360185.1. Classification (NCBI taxonomy): domain Eukaryota; kingdom Fungi; phylum Ascomycota; class Sordariomycetes; order Hypocreales; family Clavicipitaceae; genus Claviceps; species Claviceps lovelessii. The sequence continues at coordinate 492 of SRPU01000180.1, forward strand.
ATAAAATAAATTAAGCTTAATGCCTTTTTTTATATTTATTATATTTCTAAGGTAGATTTACTAATATATAGCTACTAAACTAATAATAAAGACTACTATTATATTTTACTTTTTTATAAAAACTTTAACTACCTCTACCCTATAAATATAGGTATACTACTAGTATATAATTAATATAAGGTTAGGGAGGCCCTTAAAAAGAATAAACTAGCTACTATACTTATAAAATAGCTTATTTTAACTAGGTATATTCCCTAGTTTAGGCTTATATATACTTTATAATAATAATAAACTAAGGATATTAAAGACTTAGTATAGTAAGGCACTTAATATAGTATAGAGGTAGGAGTAGTAAAAAGCTATAAAGGTATTATAATTAGTATAGAATAGTTTAATATATAAATTATATTAAATAATAAATAATAAATAGTAATAAAAAATTATAAGTATAGCGCACTTATACTAGCCCTAGCCCTACTCCTCCTTAGCCTCCCTACTAACCTCTCCCTTTCCCTTTTCCTTATTTTTTACTGCCTTCTTCTTTCCCCCCTCTTTAGTATAGCTTTATATTATAATTAAGCTAAGCCTATAAATCTTTTATAAAAGGTTATTATACTTCTTTAGTATATTAATAATATAATAAGCCTATAGTAGTATCTTACCCTTAATTAAAGTTAAGGCTAAAATTACTATAATATTACTAAGTAACTATATTATTACTATAGTAGCTACTTTTACCTTTTTTATAAATTATTATACCTTTTTTTAAATAGTATTATACTTCTTAGCTTATCCCTAGGTTAGTACTATACTAATACTATAATAGTATTATAATAATACTACTATAAATTTATATTAATAAGCTCTCTAAAAATATAAAGGTTTTATATATTTATTACCTATTTAATAGTCTTTTAGTATAAAGTAATATTTTAGTTTAGCTATAGTACTAATTAGCTACTAACCTATCTTTAATATAAATAATATATAAAATACTTACCCTTAAATAAGTTTTTTTAGCTTTTATATACTTAAAGTATATACTACTAGTACCTATATAAATTAGAAATAGTAATAATATAGGTATTAAGGGAGTTTTAACCTTTAGTGTAATAGTATTATTTATTAATATTTTTAGCTTATATTAAGTAAGCTTTATAAAGCTAGTCTTTAAGCTAGCCTAGCTATACTATAGGTTAGTAGTAGTAGTATATTAAGTTAGAGTTAGTACTTACCCCTAAAGTAATAATTTTATTTATAAATAGTATTTTAATTAGCCCTATAATTAGTAAGGAGTAATAATATAGTAATATTATTATAATAAAAGGTTAGGGGTATATTTATAATAAAAGTAATTAATAAAAAAGAAAAAAAGAAGAGAAAAGGCTAAAAATAAAGAGAAAAGAGTAGCTTTTATAATTATTTCTTTCTTTCTTATATAACTAATAGTTAGCTAATAGTTAGTTTACTAATAGCTAACTATTAGCTAGTATAGCTAATGCTATTAAGGTATAAAAGCTAGTAAAAGGTTTTTAATAAGGAGGTAGTAGCTTAAGGGGAATAGTAAGAAATTAATATAGTGCTTAATAAGAGTTACTAAAATAACTTAAAATAATATATAAACTACTCCTAAGGGTAATTTACTACTTTACTATACCTCTACTAACCTATATTAATTCTAGTTTTATAATATACACTCTCCTATAATACTAGTTAAGTTTAGCTAGTAATATACTTTTATATATAGTTAAAACTAGCGCAAGGCCACTCTAGCTTTATAGTAGATACTATTATAGTTATATATAGGTTTTCCTCCCTACTCTAGGGTTTTTCCTATATAGTTTTAGTAGCAGAGGTACTAGCTATTGGGCTTAGCCTAACTAGAGTATTAAATAATAATAATAATAATAATATTACTTATAATTATAGGTTTTATATTAATATTAGTATTTAAGTATATAAACTACTTTATAGAATTAAAGGTATAATTACTATATTCTATATTTAGAATATAGTCTTACCTTATAAGTTAGTTATAATTAGTAGTAGTAGTATAGCTATTATTAATACTTATAGTTATACTACTAAATATACTACCTATCTATATAATATTAAAAGAAGCTATGCTTTTTAGTATAAATACCTTTATTAAGTTTTTATCTTTATAAGCCTTTATTTAAATAAGCTAAAGATTAAAATATAGTTTCTAGTATATATCTTTTATATATAAAGTACTTAGCTAAAATTTTATAGCTATATTTAAGGGTTATTAAGTTCTCTGCTTTCTTTTTTTCTTATAAGAATCTCTTTATAGTAAAACTAGCTTTTTAATTCTTAGCTAGTTTATTTAACTTATATATAAAATATATTAATATCTTAGTCTTCTTTAAACCCTTAAAGCTATAACCCTAAATCTTTTATATTTAATATATATTTAGTATAGTACCCTTTACTATTTAAAGTATTTAAGTAACCTATATAATATTAGGTAAAGTTATAATATTATTAATCCTTTACTATAAATTTTAGTAATAGTTAAGCTAAGCTTTTATTAATAAAAACTCTAATTTTTTTAATTAAAAAAAATTATTAAGTAGCTTAATAATAGTAATATTAGCTTAAAAGCTATAATTATTATAAATAAGCTATATTAGGTTTATTATATAGCCTCTATAGTCCTATCCTACTCTTAGAATATTTTTTTATATATATATAAATAATATTTACTATACTAAATATATTAATAAAGCATATTTTTTATTAGTTATATTAAACTATAGAATTATACCTTTAAAGTAGCTAGTAAGGCTAAGAATATAAATATATATTTTAATAAAGATTTTCTACTCTTTAAAATTCTTAAAACCCTTTAAAGATATAATTTATATAAATTTAGATATTATATCTTTTATACTTAAAAATATATTTATATTATAACTGTAGTTAGCCTTATATAGCTATAGAGTTATATTATAGTTACTTATTATTATAAAATTAATATATTATAAAAGCCTTTTATTAATGACTTTATAATTTAGTATTTAATATTAAAGAATTACTAATTTAATTAAATAGTTAATTAGTATAAGTAGCGCGCTATTTAGCTAAATTATTATATAGCTTATATTTATATAAAGATTATAAAGTTAAAAATTAATAAGTTTTAAATAAGTATCTTCTATACCTTAATAATAAAGAGAGAAAAACCTATAGAGTTCTACTTAGTTATACCTTAGCTTAATTAGTAAGTATTACTTTACTTTAATTTACTATACTTAATAATTTATAATTCTTTATTTATTAAACTAATACTTAAGTAGTTTTAAGTTATTTAGAATAATAGTTTTAGCTAGTAATTAGGGGGTTATAGTAAGGGCTCTCTTTTTTAATTAAATACTATAAAAAATTATTATAATATTTATAGCTATAGTATTTTATATTATAATAATAAGAGTTAATTCTATATACTAAAATATAAAGGTTATATATTTAAATTTACTTATATATATATTTTTTATAAAGTAAATTAGTAAAAGGCTAAATAATTATATAATTAACTAATTAAAGATAAAATAAAGGCTTTTAAATATAAAGGCTATATAGTAGGAAAAGTATAGTTACTAATACTATTAATTTTTTAATATATTTAAAAAATATATATACTATATATAATAAAATACAATATAAATTAAAAAGATTATAATAAAAATAATAATAAAATATTAAGAAATCTAGAATATATAGGGCTTATAACTTATTATATCTAGAAGGAGCTAATAATATATTTATAATTTATTTAGAAATGCTTACACTATATAAAATATATAGTATAGGTATATCTAGCAAAATGCCTAAGATATAAGGCTAAACTAGGGCATTGCAGTCCGCGGGTTCTAAAGAGATTAGGCTAAGAGGAACCTAGGAATCTCGCAATGCGTAACACATTATGAGCATGGGGGGGGGGGAGACAGCAAATCTCAGTCTAGCGGAGAATCGATTAGCGCCAGGGTAGGGCGTGACAAATTATTTAGTAGAGAATATAGGTTTGACTTCCCTCCTATATCTTAAGCACTTAGCTACTAATATTAATTGTTGAAAATAGCAGGATTATTTACAGGGGATTCCTTGCTATCATGCTATAATTATAGCGCTTATTAAAGCAGGGGTTTATAAGCTAGAAAGCTTATATATATAGGGGGATATATTAGTAATATATATATATATATATATAGTATAGCTATAAAATGAATTACAAAGGTTATATATAGAGTGAAGCTTATAGCTATAAAGTCCCTGTAGATTTTTAATTCTTTCATTTTTTAACCTTTATAATAATTATAACATTTATTAAATACTAGCCTAAAAGGTACCTACGTTTTAATTTTAATAATATCATTGTTAACTATAGAGAGAAAGAAAGGAGGTTTCGTTACGTACTAGATGTTACACGTAAGTAGAGGGCACTTAAACAATAAGTGTAGTATATTATAAAGGTTATAAAGAGAGAATACTTAAGTTATAAATAGGTAGTTAAGTATATACAGTGGGACGCGAAATCTATCTAACCAAATAAAGGTATTGCAACTGAATTTAGCTAGCTATTCTAGTACCTAATACAAAAAATAGCTTATAAAAAGAATTTAAAAAAGGCTTATAAAATAAAACTTAATAAATAAAAGAGAGAAAAAGCTAAAATATAGGGGCATATTACTTAATTTTTTTAAAAAAATATTTTATACTTAATTAGCTAAATTAGTAATACCTTCATTTGGTTAGATAGATTTTACGTCCTACTGTATATAGTGTGACGGGGAGAAAAGAAACACAACACTAAAAGGGATAGTATACCTATAAACGCAACTAAGCTCCCTATTATATTCTAGATTATAATAGGGGTAAGCAGGCACTTAAAAAAGGGAAGCCTATAAAAAAAAGTTATAAATAGTTAAACTTCTTTTTAATTAAATAGTTTAGGTTATTAAAAAGTTAAAAATAATAAAAGGTTTATAATAAAATATAAATTTGTTTTTAATATAGTAGTAACTATAGCTAGGTTAATAAAATATTATAATAATAAATACCTTTATACCTATATATTAAAATTAAAAAATAGAAAATAAATAATATTTTTAACTATTTAAAGGCTTAGAAGCTATTTATATTATTTGATTAAATAATTTAATTATATTATACTAAGGTTTAATACCCTTAGTTATTATAATAACCTTTTTTTTATTTATTTAAGGTTTATATCTCTTTAGCCTTAATATAATATCTCTTTAAGCTTATAGTTTTTAAATAATAACTATAAGCTAATAAAATAATATTAATAAGACTTAAATAAATAAATCTTTTTTAATTAAATATTCTTAACTTATTTTTAATTTAATTTTATTTTTTTAATTTAATTTAATAGCTTAAGTATTATTAAAATTATTAAATTTCTTTATTTTCTTTATTACTTCTTTATTATAATTTATAAACTATTTATTATACTTTAATATTATTAAGCTTTTTTAATATAAAACTTTACTTTTTTCTTATTATTTCTTACTTTAGTATATACTTTTATTATAATTTCTTTTTAAATTTTATAAGCTACTAATTTTAAAAAAATAATTAATAAGTATAACTTTAAACTAAAAAATAAAGCTAAAATATTATATTAAGAGATTGTTTTATAATATAGCTTAGGTAGTAAACCTATTATAGTTATATAAGCTACTTTCTAAAAATTAACTTTTTTAGTATTTTTTAATAATATATTATAAGCTAAATTTTACTTTTCTTTTTTTAATTCTTTGAAGTAAGTAGCTTATAGCTATTTATTATAATTAGCTTTAATTAATCTTTATTATCATACCTCTTTAGCTTATATTTCTCTTATAATATATTTAGTAATATTATTATTTAGCTATATTTATATTTTATTTGTAAATTCTTTTTACTAGTATTATTTTAAAGCTTTTTTCTTTTTATATAAATTATTAAATAAAAAGGTAAAAATTTATAAAAGATTTATAAAAATACTAAAAATTAATATATTATATTTATACTACTTATTAAAAATTTTAAAAGATTAAAGAAATTACTTAAACTATATAAATACTTTTAATATTAAACCTATATTAGTAGTAAGTAATATTTATAGTAAGGGAGTATATTCAAAACTTTATAGTAGTAATAATAAAAGACTTTTAAAAAAAACCTTTTAATTAAATATTTATAATAAAATTAGTAGTAAAACAAAAGAGTAACTTATTCTTTATAAAATTATAATAATAGTAAGTTCTTATTTTTATTAAATTATTTATATTAAAATAATACTATTAATAACTTAGGGTTTAGGGTATATTATAATTATTAATAAGGTTTAGAAATTCTATAGTTATATACTTTAAAACCATACTTACTTATAATTATATATGATAATTAATTTAATATTACTTAGGTAATAATTTTAGGCTATTAATATAAAACAAATAATTAGCTTTCCCTAGCTACTTAGCTAAGAGTTTAAGAGAAAAGGAATTTTCTTTAGGTTTTTAATTAAAACAGCTAGTATTAAACCTAATATATTAATATTCTTAGTTAAGATTAAATAGTATAGTATATTCTAACTTATTTATAGCTATATTAGTAAATATATAAAAAGTTCTTTATATTTTATATTTATATATAAAAGTATTATTTAAAAATATTATTTATAAATACTTAATACTATAAAGAAAGCTTAAAGTAAGCTATAAGCTATTTAAAAAAAGAAGGTTGTATAATAGTTTTTACTAATATTCTTATTTTAATTTATTTATTTAAAATATTATTAAAATAAAGTTTAATAAAACCTCTTAAAGTATAAATAAAGAAAGTAAAGTAAATATAATTATACTTATAAATACTACTTTAGACTAGTTTAGGGACTATAATAGCTTTAAACTTATAAAGGTAATTTAATATTTATAGAATTTACTTAAATTCTTTAATAAACTTCTTAAACCTAGCTTTATACTTATTAAAAAAAGTATTATAAAAGTAAAGATAGCTTATATATTAATTAAAAATAAAGGCTATTTAATAATTTATAAAATAAATAAAAATTATAATAAAATACTTTCTATATTAAGCTTAGTATAATAAGTATATATTTAATTAGCTACCATATTAAATGTTCACTATATTATTATTTAAAAGCCTATTATATATAGTAGGGTTTTTAGCTTTATATTTTTTAATTAAGATTTTATATCTTTAATATAAAACTTATAAGGTAAAAAAACTATATATTTTTTAAAGCTTTATCTAATAATTTTACCTATAGTAATAAAGATAAACTAATTAAGCTAATTATTTCTATATTTTATAAAAAAGTATATAAAAGCCTATTAATATTACTTAAGTATTTGTACTACTTTATATTTATTTAGCCTTTATTAATTAGTCTTACTTTTATATAGCTATATAAATAAGGATTAAAGTAAAATATATAAAATAGCTAGTAAAATCTTAGCTAAAAGACTATAAGCTATGCTAAGAAAATCTAATTAAGTAGTATATTAATAAGTAATATTTCTAAGGTTATATAAAAATTACCTAATTTACTATATAATTTAATAATTATAATAAAAAAAATAAACTTTATAAATAAAAGTAGTTTATTTTACTAGGCTTAATATATTAAATATTGTAAAGAATTTTATACTACTAAGGGATATAATTAGTTATATTAGTAACTAATTAAATAGTTTAAATAATAAGAAACTAAGATAAATAAATATATAACTTTTTCTTTATAAATAAAATAACAGTTATAGATTTTTTAAATAAAGAAAGAAATAATATATTTTATAAAAATATAAGTAGTTATAAAAGGGAAACTTAAAGTAAAGGGGATAATATGAGCTTATATAAGTAAGGAAGTTTCTTAAAAGATTAGATTATAAAAGAAGGAAAGAAAAGAAAAGGAGAAAAAAAAGGTAAGAAAAGAAGGTATATAAGGCTATATTTATTATAATAATATAATTTAGTACCTAATCTTTCTTAAAAATAATAATTATTTAAAGACTAAGTATTGGTAGATTATTTAATTAATTACTAGCTCTTAAATTTAAGTTAGTAATTTATAATACAATCTTTTTTATATAAAGCTTTTAAATATATCTTCCTTCTTTCTCTTTATTTTATTATTTTTTCTTTTCTTTTTATTAACCCTTTTTAAATATCTTTTTTATAATCTTTATTTTTTTAAATACTTTCTTAATTCTTTTATTATAAATTATTTTAATTAGCCTTCTTCTTAGCTTCTTAATATTCTTAATCATATTACTTAAAAAGTTAATAAATAGTCCCTTTTCTCTTTAAATAATTTAATATAGTATAATATAGGTAGGATTTTTTATATAATAACTAAGGCCTATATAGTATATAAACTATTTAATTAAATTATAAAGGTTAAAGCTAATAACTCCTAAGTTTTATTATCTTTTTTAGATATTTATACTAAGTAGTATTAATATAAGTAAGGGTAGTATTTTTATATATTTACTAATTAGTATTTAAAGAAAAAAGCTTAAGAATTAATTATAATACTATATAGACTTCTTTAAAGTAATTTTCCCTTAAAAAAACGTTTTTAAAAAAAGTTTTATATACCTATTTTAAACTTTAATAATAGGCATAAATAAATAAATTGTAGGCAAAATATTATAATTAAAAACATTAGAAAATAATTTTTAAAAAAGGGGAATTTATACTCTTAAGTATAAAGAACTTATAATTTAAAGAAAAAAAATAGAAATTACTTCTAAAATTTATTAGCCTATTTTAGATTCTAAATAAATTTAGAAAGCAGGCATATAAATTAGCATTATGAAACTAATTATCCTAAATATATAATATATTTTATATTAGTTTACTTAAAAAATAAACCTTTAGAAATAAAGAAAAAGAATATAATTTACCTATTCCTAACCTAAAGAATAATTCTAAAGAATAGAAGGTTAATTAAATTAAATTATATTATTTCCTTTAAAAGGAATTATATTACCTAGTTAAATAAAAGGGATAGCTTTTTAAATATAATCAATAGCTAAAAGCTATAGCATTGTAAAATGCTAGCGGATTACTAAATAAATATTATATAATATTCACTAAATTTAAGAAGAGTAGAATTTATAAAGGTCCCTAAAAACATAGTAAACTATAAAAAAACACCCCTTAGAATAACTTTAAATAATTCTTATAAAAATTAATAACTATTTATATTAGCTAGTGTTTATTTATTATTATTTCTATAAAACTTTTATTTCTATTTTTCATATAAAAAACAATAATTAAATAATTACCTATCTATTTTTGTTTTAATTAAAAAAAAATCCCTTAATTTCTTAATTTACTAAAGTTTTAGTAAAAATTCCCTAGAAGGTTATAGTAAGATTCATATTCTCTATCTCCTTAGCAAAACTAATAATAAATTTAATAAAAATTAAGACTATTATTTAGTATATCTATAAATAATAATTAATGCTAATAAAATATAGTATATATTTATGCTAAAATTCTATCTAATCTTTAGCTAACTATTCCTATAAGAATTAGTCTAAATTTTACCTAAATTAAAAAATAAACTTACTAATTTTTTAGGTATTATAAATAAGACTTTATAAAGTAATTAAGCAGTAGATACTTTACTATTATATTTATTAAGATTTTCCTAGGATTTTATTCTAAATTAGAATTACACTTTATTTAGAGTTAAAAAAAAAAACCTATATTTTACCTCTAACTATTTCTAGTTAAAATAAAAGCTATTTTTATAGTAATAGTTTAAGATAAACTATAGAAATATAGAAAAAGGATTATAGAAATGCTTCTATATTTATAGCCTAAATAATATAAAATCCTTACTAGTAAAGAATATTATATTATATATAAACTTATATGCCTAAATAAAATTATTATAGTATACTAGTAATAATTATAGTACCTAAGTAAATTATTAAAAAATTCCTATATAATTTAGTATAAATACTTATATTATAGTAAAAGTTTATACCTAAAGTATAATAGTAGTATTTTATACTACTAGGGATATTCTTATAAGAAGTTAAAAAAGAGATAAATTATCTCTCTTTTATTATAAGTTTTAAAGTATTTAGTATTATTTTTAAGCACTAAATACACTCTTTAATTTAGGCAGTAATAGTAGTATCTTTTAATACTACTTTAGCTTAATTTTATATAAATTTACTTAACTTAGTGTAAGTAGGTATAGAAGTTATAGCTAAATATAACTCTTTATTTTTTTTAAGGTTATAAAAATAACCTAAATCCCTAAGGATTTAAATATAGAATTACCTAAGTAAATCTTTTTAATAGCTTTTTTAGCTAATTTCTCTAACTTTTTCTTTTTATACTTTAAAGTATAATATTAAGTGTAAGAAAGTAGGAAACTTAATTTATTATTTAATTTAATAGTAAATATCTTATTCCTTAGGGTAAAATAGGTAAATAAAGAAAAAAGCCTTTAATTTAAATTAGAATTAATACTAGCCTAGAATATAGAATTATATAATAATTTAGCCTAATATTTTAATATAAATAAGCTAATAAAACTAGTATTTAATATAGAATTAAATATAATTAAATAATAAACTAACTAAAAACTATTAATATAAGAATATACTATAAATTAGGGCTAAATTAAAATATACTTAATTCTCTAGGCCCTTAAGGAAATTAAATTTTTAATAGCTTAGTTCTATTTAATTAATTAATTTTTTTAATTTCTATTATAATACTATAATAACCTACTAAATTGCTTAATAGTTTTAGGTTTAAGACCTTTTAGGTCCTATTATTTAAGGGCTTAATACTAAATAATAGTATTATAAGGGGTTTCTTAAATATTTTAAATATTATTAAATAAACTATATATAAATAAAAGAAACATTATAAATATATTAGAAATTAAAATAAAATTAATAAAAGGATTAGGGCGTATAAAAGAAGGGAAAAATATAAAAACTTAAACCCTTTTACCCTACTAAATAGTATTATTAGGCTTATAATTATATAATAGATTAGTAAATATTACTAGTCCTAAAACAGTAATAAAAAAAAAAAAAAGAGAATTATAACCTAATTATAGTAATATTAGGTTAATGCTGCATTGGAGGGGGAATAATTATTATAGCTATAGTATATATAATTATTTTAACCTAAATATAGGATTCCTTTCTTTATATAGATTTAGTTATAATTCCTATAGGGATTAGTAGCATGTGATTTATATTAGAATACTGTAAATATATTTACATTAGGAATGCATTATAAAAAGCTAACACTAATTCCTAGAGGATTTAAAAAAGAATCCTACTTAGTAGAGAAAGTAGGAGAATAAGTCTTAGTTTAAATATATAACTAGTCCTACTATTAAATATATACAGATTCCTACTATATTCGTCCTACCTAATCGCCCCTAAGCGACTAGCTTAACAAATAAGTATATAATAAATATTAAATAAAAAAATAGTTAGGTTAATATAAGTGTTTTTAATTTATTTTATTTATAATAAAATAATATATTAAGGTATATTACTTAAAAGCTTAAATAATAATAAAAATTAAAAAAAAAACTTTTTGTAAATTTGCCTACACTATAGTAGTAACGTAGAACTAACTCTAAATCTCTTAAAAAGTATAGAAAAAGAATTACTATATCTATTTACCCTTATTTTTAATAGTATATTAGTACTAAAGTATAGGTATAGTAAATAAAATAATACTAATAAATATTAATAATAAAAACTATAGCTTTATATAAAGCTATTATTACTTATTTATAAGTTAAGGCAGCTTTATATTAATAATACTTTAAGTTTATTTTTATATTACTATTTTGTTAAGCTAGTCGCTTAGGAATTAGGGGCGATTAGGTAGGACGAATATAGTAGGAATCTGCATGTATTTAATAGTAGGACTAGTTGTGTATTTAAACTAAGACTTATCCTTTTTCTTATATTCTGGTAAGGATTCCCTCTTAAATCCCTTAGGAATTAGTACTAATTTCTATAAGGTATTTCTAACATAGATATATCTAAAGTATTCTAATTAATTATATACTACTAAACTCCATAGGAATTATACCTAACTTATAACTAAATATATAAATAAAGGGGACTCTAGGATTTATAACTAAATTAGCCTAGACTCTATAAGGTATAATAATTATTCCCCCCCTAATGTAATATTAACCTAATATTAATATAATTTAGTAATAATTTATTATTTATTTATATTTTATTATAGGTCCCCTATTGTTTCAAATTCCTATAGGATTATAGGTCTATTTTAGGGCATTTTATTTTTATTTAGTCTATATATTTTATTAATAGTTTTCTTTATTCTATACGCTCCTAATTCTCTATAAACATTTCTTTAAAGAATATTTTTTAATCTTAGTATAATATTTCTAAAAGATTTTTATTTAATTTATATTATACTTTTTAAAAATATCTAAATTAACTTTAAAAACATTAGAAATACTAGTATATAGCGCTTAACCTTTAAAAGATAGGGCTTAGAAAGTCTAGAAGCTAAAAATATTAAGTAATATATATAGTTACTGCTTAATTATTATAGAATTAGAAATTATAAATTAATTAGATAGTACTAAATTATTAAAACTTTATTTTCCTTATAGTCCCTAGGAATTAGGTAAGAATAGTCTTAGCCCTCTATTTATTTATTATTTATTGATTAATTTATACTTCTAGTAAGCTATATAATTACTTTTAATCCATTAGAGGGTTATAGTTAAATTAGTTATCCCACTACTAAATTATACATTAAGGTGCGTTAGAATTCTATTTTAAATTCAAATACTAAATTATTACTAAGTTAAAATCTCCTATTCACACTAAAGAAATTAAGCAAGAAGTAAATATAATATATTAATAATTTAGAGAATAATTCTAATTCCTTAGTTATTTTCTAGCCCCACTATTACACTAAAAAGCGTAAAGTAAAGAAATTAAAGGAATTAGCTAAGAAAGGTATTAAAAAGATACGTATTAATAGCGCTACCTCTAAATCCTATAGGATTTTAGTTATTTATATAACCCTAAAAAAGAATTATAATTAACTTTAATTACTTCTTCCTTACGCGCTAAGTCTAGTAAATTTATATTGGATTACATAAAAAAAGCTTTAGATAATAATAGTATTCCTATTTATATAAAGGAATATATTTAGTATCTAAGAATAATACTAAACCTTTTAGAGATAGCAGTAAAGGAGGGATAATTTGTCTCCCTTTTAACTATATATAAGAATATCCCTAGTAGCACTAAATGCTATTATTACACTCTATCTGCTACTTTTTATTATAGTGTATATATTATTATTGCCTTTAGTGAAAATTCTTTACTAATTTCTTTTTAATTTAGCTAGATTCCCTGTCTTTTATTTATTTACTATAATAATTTCATTAAGGCATATACTTTTATTTATAACCTAATCCTTTCTATAGGTAAAGATTTTATACTACTTAGATTAAGAATCTAAGAAAACTTTTATAATTTCTTTTTATTATTTATATAATTTATGTTAGACTATTACTAGGATAATGGTTTTAAATTAAACTAGAAATACTTTAAGGTAAAAAAAAAATTTAGTAGTAGGTTAAATAAATTGTAATTTATTTCTAAATCTTAGGAAAATGTTACCCGTGCCACGCCCCACCTAAAGGTGGAGCTTATCACTCAAACGGGCACATCACTCAGACGGGCAGAAATTACGTTTAATTCAATAGTAATTTTAATTAAATAGCTAAAAATAAAAGGAGATAAGTTTAAAGTAGTAGAATTTTAGTTTTATTTTATAAAGGTTATATAATTAAATAAAATCCCTAATAAGAATATAGTTTTTAATTAATAAGTTTTGAATTTTAATTTTTATTATTTTTAAATTATTATATTTAATTAATAAAAATAGATATTAAATAGATTACTTCTTTACTATATAGTATTACATAATATACTTATTATATATTTAAAAAATGCTATTATTCGTATAGTTTACTATAGTATTTTTTAATTATAATAATTTTTTTAATAATTTAAAAATCTTTTATAAAGCTTTATTTTATAAAATATTAATTCTATAAAGTATATTATTTATAAATTATATTTGAAATAAGTTTTAAGACCTTATACTTAGGCTTTTATATATATATCTTTTAATTTTAAGCTAATATAAATTAAACTTATTTTTAAAATCTTAATATATAATATAATAATATACTATTATATAGTATATATAATAGAAATATAAGTATATTTAAAATATTATTATTATTATTAATACTCTAGTTAGGCTAAGCTCAATAGCTAGTACCTCTGCTACTAAAACTATATAGAAAAAACCCTAGAGTAGGAAGGAAAACCTATATATAACTATAATAGTATTTGCTATAGAGCTAAAGTAGCTCTATACTAGTTTTAACTATATATAGTTATACACTGCTAGCTAAACTTAACTAGTATCATAGAGGAGTGTATATTATAAAATAAGAATTTGTTACGGTCTGCCCTCAGAGGCGGAACCCACCTTATAAAGGAGGGTTCCGCCGCATCTAGCTTGGAGAACAATAACTTTAACCATACATACACTTGACCACCTATCTGTGACTTAAGTGTTCTCTCTTTATAACCTTTATAATGTACTATACCTATTATATAAGTACCCCCTATTTATATATAATATTTAGTATATAATAAGTAGTAGTAATTACTGTTTTTTTTATATGCCTATTTACTATATAAAACTTATTAATAAAAACTATAAGCCTTATGTTAATAACTAAAGAAAACTAGTAACTTTTACTTATTAGTCTAAATTCTCTAATTACTAGCTTTATTACTAAGAACTAGCTATAGTAAATATATTATTTCTAGGCTTTTTACTAAGATTTTCCTAATATTAAGAATAGAAAAAGACTCTTTCTATTATAAAAGAATATTAAGAACCTTTAAACTCTTACTAAATATTAATATATTAATAATAACCTTTTAATATACCTAAAGCCCCTTATTATTAAAAAACTAATTTATTAGAACCCTATAGATTTTATAATAGTTAATACTAAGTAGAAAATAGTAAAAGGCATTATTTATAGGGCTAAGCTTAAATACCTTTTTAAAAGAGTAAACCTAATGCTAAAGATTAAAAGCACTATACTAGAAAATAGCCTAAAATACTTAAAAAATACTAATAATATAGTAATATATAATATACCTAAGAATACCTTAATAGGAGAATCCTTAAGTATAGAAATTAAGGGACCTTTAAAGACCCTAAATATCTTATTTTATATTAAGAAAAACAATACCTTTTTATAAAAAGAAGACTATATTAGCGCTAGCTCCTATTAAAAAACTATTTTAAAATTAAGAACCTACTCTTATTTAACTTATAGTATATTAGCTACCTTTTTAGAAGCTTCTTTAAATTCTATAGAAATTAACTAAAATAAGGTAAGTTCCCTCTCTCCTAAAAATTATATAAAATATACGCCTCTTTTTAAAATAATAAAGGCTTAGGGGCACTAGTATAAACCTAATATAAATAATAAATTCTAATAATTTCTTACTAATATATATAATTAGTAGGAGGCTATCTTTAATAAAATCCACTATAATAATGCTAGGGAAATTAATAATATAGTTACCTATATAATAATAGCTTTAAACTTATTTAGGCTAGTAGAATTCTATTAGTAAGTTATAAAACTAGCTTAATACCCTTTATTTCCCTTTAAGTAGGTTCTAACCTTAAATATATAATGCTTTATAGTATCCTTTAGAACTATAGGTATATAGTAAGTATAACTATTTTATTTAATAGCTTTTAATAGCTAATATACTAAAACTACTTAATTTAAAGGGCTATTAGCTAATAGTAAGTATTATAAAACTTTATATAATCTCTCTCTCTATAAAAAGCTGCCTCTTAGAAATACTATATATACTTAGAAGCTATTATTTATACTAATAAAATAGTGCCTTAAAGAGAAGTATTTCTATAAGAATTATACTACTTATACTTTAGTAACCTTTAATTATTTAGTAAAACCCTTTTAAAAGCTTAGAGATATTAAATACCTTAACCCTAAAATAGATCTAAATAAAATTAATAATAAAGCTATTAAATATAAAGGTAAATTTACTATATTTACTAATATAAACCTTTAAATTTAAGTAGTTAAAGACTATTATAGTTATACTAGTATTAGCTACTAAGAGTAAATTAAGTATTAAATATAGTATCTCTTTTATAGTACTACTTATACCTAGTATTACTAGTACCTTAATAATAAAAAAAGGGCTATAATATTCTATAATTTTAAGTTAGTTTTTACTATAATTAAGAAGGAATTTACTATTAAAATCTAAAATACTATAGCTTAGCTTAACTAAGCTAAATTCACTAAAGATAATATATTATTTAAAATATCTCTATAAGAATTTATAATAAAGATTTTCTTTTATACTAAAGCTAATAAGAAATCTACTAACTTTTAGCTTTTTATCTACCTTTATTATAAGCTTTATATAAAACTCTATTAAATTTACTCTTAACTAGTAGAATTTAACTACTAAAATATATATATTAATTTAGTAAAAGGTAAAAGGTAAGACTTAAGGGACTTTATTTTAAGTAATAAAACCTACTATAAAACTAAGAAAAGTAAAGTTTAGGCTTTTACTTACCTTTTTATAAAAAACTTAGACTTAATAAATAATAATACCCCTTATTTTATAGTAAAAGCCTACTAAAATAAACTACCTTATTATAATAACTACTATAGTAGTAGTTATAGCCTATCTTAATATTAATAAAGCAGTTATTACTAATACTTATAAAGCTATAAGTAATACTATAATGCTAGTAATAGATATAATAATAGAAACTATTAGCTATAAGGCTAATTATACCCTTTTTAGCCTAATTATAGTTACTTTTATAAAGATTATAAAGGGGCTTTATAATAGTCCTCTAAGGATTCTAATAAAAATATACCTACTTTTACCCCTAATGCTAGGGAGGTAGATACCCCTAAGTAGTAAAAGAAGGCTAAGCCTTACTATTATAAATCCTTTAGGCGCTCTTAGTATAACTATTAAAGCTATAAACCTTGTTTTTATAGAAAATAGGCACCTAAGAATAGCAATAGCGTAAACTATATAATTATAATAAATAACTTTAATATAAAAGCTAAGGAATTCTACCTTACCTTATTAAAATACTATATAGTTAAGGAAGGTATTATTAAAAGTAACTTAAATAAGAATAAATCTAACTTTATAGATGCTTTCTATATAAAGAAGCTAATACTCCCCCTTAACTTACACTATAAGAAAATTATAGTATTTAGAGAACTAACTAATAGCTAGGTTATTAAAGCTATAGTAAAGCTATATTAATTAGAAATTACTAAAAAATAAAAAGTAACTACCTATTTTAAGGTTAACCTTTACTTTAATAACTAAGGGTAAAACTATAAAATTTACCTTAATATAAAAACTTTATTAATATTAGTTAATAAGAAGTAGCTTTAATAAAATAAATATAATATTTAATAGGGAACCTAGAAGCCTAAACCTATAAATAGTATAAATTCCTCCTTTTATATTATAGAAACTACTACCTTTAACTTTTATATTAAAGAGAAAGCTAAAAAAAAGTTAGTATTTAACTACTTTATTATAATTACTAATATAATAAAGAAACTTATACTAAAATTATTAATTAGTATAAATTTTATATATAATTATAGTATTAAAATTAACTTTATTAACCCTAGGGTTATTTTCTAATTTATATATAATATAACTATACTTAGCTGCATTTTCTGCCTTACTAATATAGTTCTAACTAGAAGGGTTATTATAATACACTATATTACTATACTGCTATATAGCTTAAAAGTTATGCTAGTTTTCTAAAAAGACT
Source organism: Claviceps lovelessii (assembly GCA_018360185.1). NCBI lineage: Eukaryota > Fungi > Ascomycota > Sordariomycetes > Hypocreales > Clavicipitaceae > Claviceps > Claviceps lovelessii. Next base: position 18,504 of record SRPU01000180.1, read on the forward strand.
ATATAGTATATAAGGCAATAAGTATTTATTATATTATCTTAAAGAACTACTAAATTTTTAATAGTATTATAAATTATAAGTAGGCTAAATACTTACTAATTTATAACTTTATAGATCTCCTAATTTATATTAAGCTTAACTAAAGACTAGAAAACCTTTATAAACTAAACTCTATAAACTCCTACTTTACTATAAATAATATTAAGAATTTTTCTACTTTTTATAGTTAAGATATTAATATCCCTAAAGGCTATAAGGAGCTAATAATTCTAAAGAATATTCTTTCTTTTAAAGCTAAAAAAAATATTAAAGAAAATACTAATAACCTTAACCTAAAGGTAGTTAATAGTAGCGTTCCTTTATATAGTATTATATACCTAAATAATATACTATTTATTATAAATAAATTTAGCATTAAAATTATAAATCTTAACCCTACTACTATAAAAAAACTTATTAAACTTACTAATAAATATAGAATTTACTATAACTAGGGGGTAGTGCTAATGCTTAAGAAGGAATAGATATATATTAATTTTATTAATAAATAGTAAAATTAGCTAAAACCCTTATAAGTATACTACTTAAATAGGAAAGATTTTAAGAAATTTTATAAAATTTTTAATAAGAAGTAAAAGGTAGGTAAGGTATTTTACCTTAAAGTAGGTAAGAAAGCACTATACCTATACTTTAGTTTTTTTATTTAGTATAATATTAAAAAAGAATATAAAGAAAGAGTAGTAATTAATATAAAGCTTATAAATAATATTATTATTCTAAATATATACCCTTTACCTAACTAAGGCAATATTATAGAGAATGTATAAGGAAAGTATTAAATATCCCTTTTAAATACTTTTAGTTTCTTTAACTAACTTTTAGTATAGCATAAGCACTATAATAGAATAGTAATAATCTTTAAGAGAGAAATTAAGGTATTCTATATTATAATATAAGGATATAAGAATTCCTTAGTATATGCTTAGCGTTTTATAGATAAGTATTTCTTTAAGCATTAAGCCTTTATATAAGTATATATTAATAATATTATAATTTTCTCTAATACCTTTAAAGAATACTTAGCTTACCTTAAGATTATTTTCTAAATTCTTAAGAAGTGCTGCCTATATATTATAGCTAAGAAGTTATTTATTAGCTATTTTTTAATTTAGCTTTTAGGTTTTATTATAAATATAGAGAATATTACTAATACTAGTAACTATATTAAAGCCTTTAAAAACCTTTAAATACCTACTATACTTTTAACTTTTAAAACCTTTATTAATATAGCTAGCTTTTTTTATATAGGGGTTCTCTAGTTTAATTTATATATTAAACCCCTATAGAATAAAAAAACTAGAATTCTGTATAACCTTTATAAGAGGAATAAGCTCCCTATTAGGTTATTTAAATAGGTATAAAAGCATATAGCCTAATAGGTAAATTTTACACTATTAGAGTAGGAAATTATATCTTTTAAATTAATTTAAGAACTTTTATATATTAAAATCCTACTTTAGTACTATAACTTTAAGAAACCCTTTTTCTTTAAGGTTAATATATATAAGAAGGGCTTTAGCCTATATGCTTTTTAATTAGCTATTAATTAGAATAGTATTAGTATCCTTAGTAAGAATATTAGTAGTAATAAGCTTTATTTTATTTTATTTCTTTTCTAACTAACCTTAGCTATTAAAAAGAGGTATAGCTTAATAGAAGTAGAGGTTGCTACTATTATATAGGGAATAAGAAAGCTAAGAAGAATAGCTTAATCTAACTTATTAGCTATAAATATTATTACTAATTACTTACTAGTAAAGAATATTATTTAGTATACCTTACTTATAATAATAAACCTTAATAAAGCTAACCTTAAGCTAGCTAAAGTTATAAATTACCTTTTATAGTTTAAAATCTATATTATTTATATTTTTAGCATATTAAATATAGTGCCTAATGCTCTTTTTTAATTACTTATAAATATTAGCTACTAAAAAGTAATAAACTATAGTAAATTTAATAAACTTAATACTTATATATACTTTAGAGAAAAATCTATAGCTACTATAATTATAAATAAGGATTTAAAGGATTTTATTATAGTAGGGTATTAGTATAATATAAAGTATAGCTAAATTATTAAAGGTATTATTATATATAGGGAGAAGTAGCGCTAAGCTAATTAGAATTAGCTATAAATTTGTTATGGTCTAGGTCTTTGACCTAACCTTAGGCTGCGGACTGCGCGCAGCTGGCACCCACCCTAGCGTGCGACCGACTAATATAGATGTTAATTGATTAGATCTTGCTAACCTAATTAATGCATATCCTTTTGCCTAGCGTAGCTGGTAAGGGGATCCGGGCGACCGGTATCGACTGCGCTTAACATCCGCGATGACCTAATTGGGTTAGTCTATAATAATTAATTAGGTTTAAGGTTATAGGTTCAATCCCTATATGTGTGTGTGTGTGCGTGCGTGCGGGCGGGGTTGTGCTTAGGCTTATAAGGACCCACTATAAGTGGAGAGAAGTGGGTCCCTTAGGGGGTGTGCGGTATTGGTTAAGAGGGTGGGGAAAGTGGGGCTATGTTATGGTTTAGGTCTTTGACCTAACCTTAGGCTGCGGACTGCGCGTAGCTGGCACCCACCCTAGCGTGCGACCGACCAATATAGATGTCAATTGATTAGATCTTGCCAACCTAATCAATGCGTATCCTTTTGCCTAGCGCAGCTGGCAAGGGGATCCGGGCGACCGGTATCGACTGCGCTTAACATCCGCGATGACCCAATCGGGTTAGTCCATAACAATTGATCAGGTTTGAGGTCACAGGTTCAATCCCCGTGTGTGTGTGTGTGTGCGTACGTGCGGGCGGGGTTGTGCTTGGGCTTACAAGGACCCACTACGAGTGGAGAGAAGTGGGTCCCTTAGGGGGTGTGCGGTATTGGTTAAGAGGGTGGGGAAAGTGGGGCTATGTTATGGTCTAGGTCTTTGACCTAACCTTAGGCTGCGGACTACGCGCAGCTGGCACCCACCCTAGCGTGCGACCGACCAATATAGATATTAATTAATTAGATCTTGCTAACCTAATTAATACGTATCCTTTTGCCTAGCATAGCTAGTAAGGGGATCCGGGCGACCAGTATCGACTGCGCTTAATATCCACAATAACCTAATCAGGTTAGTCCATAACAATTAATTAGGTTTGAGGTCATAGGTTTAATCCCTGTGTGTGTGTGTGTGTGCGTGCATGCGGGCGGGGTTGTGCTTGGGCTTACAAGGACCCACTACGAGTGGAGAGAAGTGGGTCCCTTAGGGGGTGTGCGGTATTAGTTAAGAGGGTAGGGAAAGTGGGGCTATATTATAGTCTAGGTCTTTAACCTAACCTTAGGCTGCGGACTGCGCGCAGCTGGCACCCACCCTAGCGTGCGACCGACCAATATAGATGTTAATTAATCAGATCTTGCTAACCTGATTAATGCGTATCCTTTTGCCTGGCGCAGCTAGTAAGGGGATCCGGGCGACCGGTATCGACTGCGCTTGACATCCGCGATGACCCAATCGGGTTAGTCCATAACAAAATTCCCTTATATAGCTAGGACCTTTAAAATAATAAACTTCTTTACTACTATAATTTAAAGGGACTATACTAACTTTATATCCCTTAAAACTATATAAAAACTCTACTTTAACTAACTTATAATAATACTTACTACTTTAATATAAAGAGAATAGTAAAGGAGCTTTTTACTATATACTTTTTATAAATAAGTAGCTAAATATATACCTATATAGTATACTATAGTATTTATAAGGAAAATATAATCCTTTAATTATAAGCTTTAGAAGAGATAAAACCTCTTTAAACTAAGCCTATACCTTTCTATAGTATTTCTCTAAACTTTATTATAAATATACTAGAAATTAGCTCTTTAAATATAATATAAATAGTAAAGGGATTTACTACCTATAACTTACTTTACCCTATTAACTACCTTTTTAGTAAAAAAACTATTTTTATCCTTAGTTATAAGGAGTATTTAGTAGAAATTTAGGCTAAACTCCTTCTTAAAGGGCTTTACCTTACTAACTAAAGTCTTTTATAAGAAATTATTAGTAATAAAGACCTAAAATTTATTTTTAAACTTTAAACTGCTTTATTTTATAAGCTAGGAGTAAAATTCCTTATAGCTATAGTGTATTACCTATAGACTAATAGAGTAGTAAAGTGTAAAAACTAGATAGTAATTATTACTATATAGTATTATATTATAATAAACCTAAATACCCCCTAGCCTTTAATACTCTTAGTGCTTTAGCATTACCTTAATAATATAGCTATAGCTTTTATTAACTATTTACCTAATAAGCTTATACTTAGTTATAAGCTACTTATAGTAGTAAACCTTCTTTAAGGTTTAAATAAATTTATTATTAATTTAGAGAATACTAACCTTTTAGTGCTTTAAAAGCTATACTAAAAGGAAGCTAAATATACTATTATAATAGCAGTAGTACTTATAAAAATCTAATATAATTTTAAGTATAACTTAGTAAATATTAGCATTAAAGATATAGTATACCTTAGACTTTACTTAGGTTATAAGCTTTTAAGTAAGCCTAAGAAAAAGTAGTCTCCCTAGTATACTAGGCTATATAAGGTTTTAAAGTAGATCTCTCCTCTCTTCTTTTACCTTAATTTTCTACTAACTTTATAGGTTTATTCTATAGTTTCTATAGCTTATATTTAGAAATTATAATAAAGTAAGAATTCTTTTAAAAAAGCTAAACTAATACTACCCCTAGTAAATTTAATTAGGTTAGGTAAGGCAAACTATTAGGAAATTAAAAGAATTTAGAATTATTATATATAATTCTTTTAAAAAAGGGGTAAGAAGCCTTATATTAATTTCCTAATTTACTAAAAAGAATACTTTACTAAAGATAATTAGTAAATTTCTAAGGAAGAGATATATATTAATACTACTAAGATAGTTAATAAGTACCTTACTAAGAATATTATTAATTAGAATAAGGAATACTATAAGAAAGGTTTTATAATACCTTTTAATTAATAAATATTCTAATTAAGCTAGCTCTACATTTAATTTTATAAATATATATAGGGAAATTCTTACTAGTAGAAAATATTAATTATTTTCTAACTCCCTATATACTATAAAAGCTTACTTTAAGCTTACTTTTATAGCCCTATTAGGGTATATAAAAAAACCTTTACTTTTTATACTTTCTTTAACCTTTTTACTTTCCCCTTTTTCTTTACTTTTCTTTCTTTATTACTTTCTATATTTCTTTTATAGCTATGCATTATAATACTATAGTTATTTATGTTATTATTATAAAATTTCCCTATTATTATTTATATACCCTTTACTCCCTTTCTTATAGGATTTCTATTTCTTAGCTATTTATTAAATTTATATACTTAAAGCTATTAGTGCTATTTTTAATAATTACTATACTAGTAGCTAGTAGTAGCGTAAGTAAGCAATATTATAGTAGGAAGTATATAGCAATACTTTAGATTTTACCCCTATTTTATATATTAAAGCCCTAGTTAGGCTAAGCTCTTATTTATAGCTTTTAACTAGTCTCTTTAAGTAATTAATAATAAAACTTAAAAATAGTATAGCTAGCTATAATATTAACCTAGCTAACTTACTAGGACTTAATTTTAACCCTTACCTTTAGAATACTAATACTTTAATTAACTAGCTAAAGAAAGCTTCTACTACTTAGAATAATATATTCTATATAAGTAATAGTAAGAATATAAATATAGCTTATACTATTTTAACTATTACTGCCCCTAATAATAATAAGGAGAGGCTTTCTAACTTAAAGAATATAAATTCTAATAAAAATAATAGTAATACTAGTAATATTAAAAAGGGGGCCCTAGTAGGCCTAGGTTCTATAACTACTATAGATAAGGTAGCTAAATATATCTTTAATAGCTAAATATATTAATATCTATACTAATTTATAAAGGCTAATAGTAAAATATATATACTTTATAATAAAGTAAATAAATTTACCTTTTTATTTAAAGTTAATATTAATAAGAACTATATATAGTAGCGCTATATTAATAAGCAGTTACCTAAAAAGAAAGATTAGAGTCTTATAGATACTATTTATATTTATAGTATAGAGTTTACTATAGCTAGCGCTAGAATTAGCTATAATAGATTTAATATAAAAAAAAATAACCCCTTTTATAATTTATATTTAGTAGTTATAGGTTATTATATTAATATCTTTAAGGAGCTTAATGCCTAGAACTATAAGGCTATAGTAGCTACTATAAAGGATAATAAGGCTTATACTAAAGGTAAATTAGAAATCTCTATTATTTATATAGCTTATAATACCTTATAAACTACTATTACTATTTAAAAAGAAAGGGGTAGCTATAAAAACCACTTCTAAACCTTTTAGCTCCCTTTTAAAGCTATTATTATTACTAAATATATAAATAATACTTTTAGCTACTTAAATAAAACCCTTAGTAGCCTTTTAGTAATAATTAGTAAATCTTACCTTATAAAAATCTATAAGCCTAATGCTAAAACCACTACTACTATATTTATATAGCTTACTAGTATATAAAAGGATATCCTTATCTATATTACTACTTTAGAAGTAGTTATAAAAGCTTTTAAATTTATTATAATAAACTATAAGAAATAACTTAATATATATTATACTAGCCTTAAGGGCTTTATAGAGATTTATAATATTATAAAGAATAAGGCTTTAGGGATAGTTAATACTAAGATTAAAAAAGCTACTAAAAATATACTTATAGTAAAAAGTATTAAAGATATAAAATCCTACCTTACTATACTAAAGAAAAGTAAAGCTACTATAGCTACCTTAATTTTTACTATTAAAAACTTTATTAAAACACTTTAAACTAAGGTAAAGACTATTAAAACCTTAGTAGCTTTTATTATATATACCCTAATAGTATTAAAAGTAGGCACCCCTAAAATAATAACTTTAGTATCTTTCCTTAAGTATAATAAAGAGGATTCCTTAACTCCCTAGTACTATATATATTCTATATACTATAAGCACTAGCTACCTATTATTAAAGGGTAACTATTCTTTACTAGGCTAAAGGCTATATTAAAAAAGGAGGATTTTAATAATCTCTTTAATAGCTTATACTAGCTATTTACTACCTCCTACTCCTATTAGTTAGTAGTATTTTTTCTATAAGAATTTAAATGCTATTACTTAAAATATAGTTAATTTTAGGTATTTTATATAGAGTATTTACTATAAGAGAATAGAATTAGTATAATATACTATAGCTTAGTAGGTTATATTAATTTTTATAATAACTATTACTATAAATATTATTCCTATAGGATTCTATATATAACTAGCTTATATAAGATATAAATAAGGTATATAGGTATTTTTAACCTAAACTATATAAAAACTATATCTCTTTAGTATAGGAAACCTCCCTAATACTAGTATATGCCTTAGATTATAAAAAACTATAATATTTTAAGGTTACTATATTTATATAAATAGGGCTATAGCCTAGCTACCCTAGCATATACTAAATATAAAAAACTTACCTTATTATAACTTTTTTATAATTACTTAGCAATTAATAATATTACTACCCCCTTATTACTAGTTACTTCTACCTTTTTCTTTATTATTATTAGTAGTATTCCTTATACCTTACTATACCTTTTATTATTTTATTAAGTAATAGTAATTTCTTTTATATAAATTTATTATTTCTATATAGCTATATAAGCCTTTTATAGATTTTAAGATTTTAATTTAAAATAACTAGCTATACTATACTTACTCCCCTTTAGAAGACTTTATATATAAGTAAGGAAATTATATAGAATTATAAAAATGCTTTTAAATTCCTTACTAGGCTAGGCAATTTATATTTTAAGGCCTACTATAGTATAAATACTACTAATAGTATTTTTTAAATAAGAAAACCCTTTATCTTTAAGCTTTACTATATTATAATAATTAAAAACCTTATTAAAGGGGGCTTTTATAAAACCTTCTTACTTTATAAGATCTATAGGCTATACTATCTCCTAGTAAATAGTAGCTATTTAATATATACTATAACCTTTAACTAATATATAGTAAAACTTAGTATAAAAGCCTTTATATAGCTTTTACTAATTATTACCTTTTATATTAATAAAACCTTTACTAAGTAAAATCTTTAGGCTTATACTAAAAGTAGCATTAAAAATATACTAAACCTAAGGGGTAATATTACCCTCCCTAGTAACTATAGGGCCTAGCGCTTTATTAACTTCTTTATATACCTTACTAAAACCTATAAGTATTTTAATACCTAATATAAGGCTTTTACCTACCTTAGAAAGGTAAAAGACTAATATAGTATCTTTATAAAATATTGCTTATTTTAAAGCAATATATACTATAAGGCCTATTATAATTATATAGAAAGTATTTATAACCTTACTAGTTATATTAGTATAATAATAAAAGAAATAGAGAATATTATTTATAATAATAAGACTTAGAAATAGTAATATAGTTTAGCTTCTAATAAAATAAAGTAAAATCTTAACTTAGGTATAATATAGCTTTATAGTAATATAGATTTAGCCTTATTTTAAAGGGTAGCTAAAGCTATAGTAATAAATCTTAATATTAATACTCTTAATATAATTACTAACTACTATAAATAAATAGTCTTTAAAAGAATCCTTACTACCCTAAAGGTATAATATTATTTAATAAAGAATATTTGCTTTATAATAAAGTACTATAGCTAATTTATAGACTTTAATAACCCTATATATAATAAAAATAATAATAAGGATTCTAAGGGTTTTAAAGTACTTAGTATACTCCCTAATAAAACTAATAATAAAGAGGAGAATCCCTTTAAGAATAATATATTTAAAAAAAAGAGATCCTTAGGGAATAATATATTTAAAAAGAAGATTTCCTTTAAAAATAGTATAACTACTAATAATAATAATAAATAATAAGGGTAAATAATATATAAATATATAAAATACTATAGCTTAGGGTAAGATTATTTTTAGGGTTTTTTATATATACTTAAATTATAAATTATATAATAGTTTACTTATTATTTATTTTTCTTTTGCTTATATATATAACTTTTATAGATTAGTTTATAACCCTTTTATATAAAGAACCTTATAATAATTTCTTCTTTTCCTTTATTAATTTTCTTTAGCTTAAAATAAGCTACCTTTTTCTTTATAAAGGGGGAATTTATTATAGTCTACCCTTAAAGGTAGAACCTACCTTATAAAGGAGGGTTCCGCTATATCTAGCTTAGAGAATAATAACTTTAACTATATATACACTTAACCACCTATCTATAACTTAAGTGT
>SRPU01000181.1:0-27835 GCA_018360185.1 Claviceps lovelessii
AAAAAAAAAAAAAAAAAAAAAAAAAAAAAAAAAAAAAAAAAAAAAAAAAAAAAAAAAGACAAACCGGATTATACTACGTTTTGGAATTGCTTCAGCGGGTCGTTTCGTTTCGTTCTTCGTTCTGTCCCTGAGGATTAATTTTTTTTTTCGGCTGTCCTTCCAAATCCCATTGACTCGCGTCTTTCTGTCCCTGGTCAGAGATTGGCCGCCGGACTCTTGCCGCTTGGTCGCTTTCGATTTGTTCTTGGGCTGCGAGTTGGTTCGCGATTTGAGTCTCGGGAGGTTGAGGGTTCATAAACGCGCACCACGCATGCCGCATACACGCACATGCACACGCATACGAAGCACACGCATACGAAGCACACGCATACGAAAACGCACAAGCTCAAGCACAGGCAGCCATGGCCAGTCGAGCACAGCTCCTCCGCCGGCTCGCCATCAGGGATGTCTCGGCTCTCGTGACTCCCACCACCACTAGCCGTGGCCATCCCAGGACGACAGTCCGTCTACCGACCGCCGCGTGCTGCTGCTCAGCCTTTCTACCTGCGGCGTCCTCGCTGTCGACTCCGAGATCAATCCGTGCCTTCTCTAGCGCACCGGCTCACCGTGCAGCCAAGCTCACCTCCGAGACATATCCCGACTTAACAAGAGACCCGAGATTCGCTCAACTGACGCCCGAGCATGTCGCCTTCTTCCGGGAACTCCTGGGCCAGGAATCAGCCCTGATCGATGGCGTCGATGCTGAGGCCAACGCCAACGCCAACGTCGAAGCCGACCTGGAGCCTTTCAACGAGGACTGGATGCACAAGTACAAGGGCCAGTGCCGGTTGGTGTTGAAACCGGGCTCGACGGAGCACGTCAGCAAGATTCTGCGATATTGCAACGAGCACAAGCTTGCTGTGGTGCCTCAAGGTGGAAATACCGGACTGGTGGGAGGCTCAATCCCCGTCTTTGACGAGATTGTCATCCACATGGGCCGGATGAACCAGATCCATTCCTTTGACGAAATGAGTGGTTCTCTGGTGCTCGACGCTGGATGCATCTTGGAGGTCGCCGACCAGTATGTCGCCGAACGAGGCTACATCTTCCCCCTGGACCTGGGCGCCAAGGGCTCATGCCATGTCGGCGGCAACGTGTCCACCAACGCCGGTGGCCTGCGGCTCTTGCGGTACGGCAGTCTCCACGGAAGCGTGCTGGGCATGGAGGTCGTGCTCCCGGACGGGACCATCATGGACGACATGTGCTCTCTGCGCAAGAACAACACGGGCTATGATCTGAAGCAGCTCTTCATCGGTGCCGAGGGAACCCTGGGGATTGTCACCAAGGTGGTGGTGCAGTGCGCGCAGCGCTCCTCGGCGGTCAACGTGGCCCTGCTCGGATTCGACTCGTACGAGAAGGCCCAGAGCGCGTTCCGCGAGGCCAAGAAGCAGCTGTCGGAGATTCTCTCGGCCTTTGAGCTCATGGACGGGACCAGCCAGCGCCTCGTGCACAAGGTCCGGGGCGGGACGAAGCCGTTGGAGGCCGACCACCCCTTCTACTGCCTGGTCGAGACGAGCGGCTCCAACAGCGAGCACGACTACGAGAAGCTGGAGTCGTTCCTGGAACACGTCATGTCCAACGACATGATTGCCGACGGCGTCGTCGCGCAGGACGCCACCCAGATCAAGACCTTTTGGAGCTGGCGCGAGGGCATCACCGAGTGCATTGGCCACTGGGGCGGCACCTACAAGTACGACGTCTCCATCCCCCTCGCCGACATGTACAACATTGTCCACGACGTCAAGGCCAGGCTGCTGGATGCCGGGCTGCTGGGCGAGACCGACAGCCACCCGGTCGTGGATGTCGTCGGCTACGGCCACATGGGCGACTCGAACCTGCACCTCAACATCTGCGTGCGGCGCTATGACAAGGACGTGGAACGGGTATTGGAGCCGTACGTGTACGAATGGATCGAGAAGCGCCAAGGGAGCATCAGTGCCGAGCACGGTCTGGGTCTGGCCAAGAAGAAGTACATTGGGTACAGTCGCAATGAGACCATGATTGGTCTCATGAAGCAGATCAAGACGCTGTATGACCCGGTAAGTTTCCGCTACCCCCCCCCTTGTTACTCAAAAAAAGAAAATTATCTACAGGACGTGTTCATCCTCCAGAGACGATGAGGCTAACGACTGGTATGCATAGGTCGGTATCATGAATCCGTACAAGTATATATAACCTAGCCAATGTACAAGCGCCGACCATTGTTTTCCTCCAGGAATGGAAAGACAATACTGAAGAAAACAGAGGTGTTTTTTTTTAAAAAAAAAATGAAAAAAAAGAAGAAAGAAAGAAAGACAGAAAGACAGAAAGAAAGAGATAAATAGATTTTCAACGCAAGTAGCTAGTCGCCGTAAATGCGCACTTTAACCGAGTATAGAGAAACCCAAATTGCACATATCATGCATGCGTGTATTCAACTTCGCCGACGCGCCCTCGAGCCCCGTCTGTCTTTCTACGTAATGTCTATGTCGGCGGGTGACAAGGGCATCGAAGTATTGCAAACTTGGTTCATGTTGGCGAACGGCAGCCTGGTCGAGCGCCGTGGCGTGGCGGTGTGTCGGCGCCGGAACCGTGCCCGGACCGCACCGGAACTACATTGTATCCTGGCATATATAACTCGTGCGAGCCGAGCTGGTTGCACCATCGGCACTGTTGCCGTTTTCGTTTGCTAGCTCACTTGAGAGTATCCAGGTAAAAGATGAGGGAAAGAAAGAAAAAAATCGTATAAAAACTATATAAAAGGAGCCGTGTGCCGTCATCTCGGCCACGCAGTTTCGGTTCTCGCTTCCCCTCCCCTTTTGGATCGAGCTGCCGCGAGTTCGTGAATCATGGCCAGCGGCGAACTAGTGGGCTTGACGCGCGGCTCAGCTCATCCGCTCCAACAGTGCTGTGCGTGTCTAGCTATTACGAGATGTGGTCTCCCGGAGGTTCGTCGCGGACATCCAAGTCTGCAAGTTACACTTTAGTGTTGAATATAAAAGACCGTGCATCTGTATCATTGGCTCGAACTGGATGAAATCACCACCAACATCGTTGTCTTCCTCAGCAGCGCCTACCAACTACTTTGATATAACTGCTTGAGCCCTCCTCTTGTGTTTTCTTGTTTATTATTTTCATCTCTTTGATCTTCTTTTTTTTCTTATCCATATAAAATTACTCGCTATGCTGCCAACTTTGGCTACGTGGGCTTTGCTCGGAATCGAATGCCTCGCAGTACCAGGGTTCCTAATCCAACCACGCGATCCCCATTCTCATCAATCTCGTCCTGCAGCCAAGTACGAGGGCTACGCGTTTCTATACTTTAGCAACCGCGACGAGCAAATATACCTCGCGGCAAGCAATGGCAACGATGCTCTCTCCTTTACGGAGCTGAACCGCGGGCGGCCCATCCTCCGATCAACCATGGGGGAAGGCGGCGTGCGAGACCCCTTCATTATCCGTTCCAAGGAGGGAGACAAATTCTTCATCCTGGCCACCGATCTCTGCATAAGCTGCGGCACAGACTGGAACATGGCGCAGCGGGATGGCAGTTGGTATATTGAAATCTGGGAGTCGCCCGACCTGGTGACCTTCTCGGCCCAGCGCCATGTCCTCGTCTCGCCCGACAACTACGGCTCTACCTGGGCTCCCGAAGCATATTACGACACCAGCATTGGAAAGTACGTCGTCTACTGGGCATCGGCCATTTACAACGATGCAACCGACCCGGACCGCAGCCCGATCCAGTACCCTCGCATGGTGTACGCCACCACTGACGACTTCGTCACTTTCAGCCAGCCGCAGGTCTGGCAGGATGCTGGCCCCAACGGGAGGATCGACTCCACCGTCATCCGGGAGGACGGCCTGTTCTACCGCTTCACAAAGGCCACGATACATGGCTGCACGGACATCGTGCAGGAGACGAGCCCTTCGCTGACCGCCGACTTGCAGAGCTGGACCCTCGTGACCTCTTGCATTGGCAAGCGTGCTGGAACCAAGGACGTCGAGGGCCCTGCCATCTTCAAGACGAATCCGGATGATGTCAACGGAGAGAGATACATCTTGCTTGTCGACGAGTTCGGCGGAGGAGGTTACGTGCCGCTCGAGTCGGATAATCTTGCCTCAGGTCAGTGGCGGCTGAACAGGAAGTATCAGTACCCCACTAGTCCTCGCCATGGAACCGTTTTACCACTGACGGCTGCTGAGTTGAACCGAATTCGAGAACATTTTGGAACGTGAGAATATAGGCAAGGGTTTGTTGTTTGGAAAAAGAAGAAGAAAATTATAGAGCGGGTTGTCTTTGGCGTGGCAGGCTGGAGGCTGACACGATGTCACGCTCTTAAACGAAACCTTTGCCGGGAGAGGGGACGAACAGAAAATTGGAATCCTAGAAGTAAAGTAGAAGAAGAATAGGAGGTGGGACAAGTAGGAGAAGATGTAGGCGTCGTGGGCTCATGGCGCAATGGGCATCAACGGCCCAGTCATGATATACAAATGTGAACGACCATCTCCGGTGTGTATGCTGCTGAGAGCGGTCACAGCGCTTGAATTGAGTCTGAGACGCACCCATTCTGCCCCAGGGATTTTTTTCTGCCATTGTTCTTTCAATGCTGTAGGAAGATATCACCCCTGACCGCGGCGTGTTCTGACAACAAAGTCTCGATAGAGGTCTTCAGGAACGAATGGTTTGTCTGCCCAGTACCACAATACAGTCTGCCGCACCACACCGTGTGTGCACAAGGAATACGGCTGTGCAAACACTGTACACGGACCGGCTGGCATGTTAATCCGTCTACGGAGCAGCAAGTTGATGCATGGTCCAGCCAGCGGCTCGTCGAGCTTGTCAGCCAGCCAGCCAGGCTAACGGGGCCTGTCGGCGGGTAGGCTGCCAAACTGACGAAGCTGTCTTTGAACCTTCATACATCAACGATCAAGCCCTCGCAGTGACGCTCTCAACTCCCACTCTCCCACACACCGAGCACCACGGGCCAGCTTCACACGTTTCCAAGCTGCACTTGTCATTTATCCACATTCTGCATACGGCTGACACACAAACGCGTCAATTCATCTCCAGTCAGTCATAAAGAATGGCTTCTGGATACGACAGAGCTCTCTCCGGTAAGTCACCACGGCCGCCGGCCTGCCTCGTTCCCACTTTGCTAACCATCGTCCCCTTCGACAGTCTTCAGGTTCGACTTCTCTCGATTATTTTGCTTGCATAGTAAATCTATCCCTCGTCTAACTTGCAGAAAGTCCGGATGGACATGTCTTTCAGGTTGAATATGCCGGTGAAGCTGTCAAACGAGGTGCGCTGATACGATTGAGCCTGTTATTTCCGTGGCTTCACTTTTTTTTTTTTTTTTTTTGTTCTGACATTCTTATTTTTTTTTGTGGATTTAAGGAACTTGCGCTGTCGGTGTCAAGGGTAAAGATGTTGTTGTCCTGGGATGCGAGAAGCGATCGGCAATGAAACTTCAAGATACTCGCATTACCCCCTCCAAGATCCAGCTCGTCGATACCCATGCCGCGTTGGCCTTTGCTGGCCTCAACGCCGACGCTCGAATTCTCGTCGACAAGGCCCGATTAGAAGCACAATCTCATCGTCTGTCTGTAGAGGATCCTGTTACCATCGACTACATTACCAAGTATGTCGCTGGTGTCCAGCAACGATACACCCAGGCTGGTGGTGTGCGGCCGTTTGGCATCAGCACACTTGTCGTGGGATTCGACCCTGGCAGCAAGGTTCCCAGACTCTTTCAGACCGAGCCGTCGGGCATTTACTCAGCGTGGTATGCTCTTCATCGCAAGATTTCTTTCTTTTCTTCTTCCTCCCCACGAACTGCATCTTGGCTTACAAATATGTATAGGAAGGCGAATGCCATCGGTCGATCCAGCAAGACGGTTCGCGAGTTTCTCGAGCGCAACTACAAGGAAGACATGGACCGTGAGACGACAATTCGTTTGGCGATCAAGTCGCTGCTCGAGGTTGTACAGACTGGTGCGAAAAATATCGAGATCGCCTTAATGGCTCCTGGTGCTGCCATGGAGATTCTCCCTACGGAAGAAATCGAGGGATATGTCAAGGAAATCGAACAGGAGAAGCAAGAAGAAGCTGCAAAGAAGAAGACGGGACGAACACCCGGACAGGGTACTGCGGCCATTCTTACCCGAGGGCCAGACGACTCTGCTGCTGAATAAATCATGAGGATCGCGCATCAATAACATGTCTATACAAATCCTGGAAGATCAAAGTGTTTGTTTCGAGAGTATGGCAACACCACAGTGAACATGTGCCATTGTATCAACACACCTGGATGTCAAGACGTCATGTCTTTTTTATTATATGCCCGTCCGGCGTCAGCACCCCTACGATGTGATATATGTGTATATGTAAAATTCAATCAGTCAACGCCTATATTTCCCTGTCATTTGCGCTTTGAATCGAATAGCAACCAGTTCTTTCCCCCCTCCCCTTTCTGACAGAAAGAAAAAGTAGACCACAATGCTGGTCTCACCCTAGCTTGTCCGCATCTTCATCAGGGTCAAACATGGTCCGGTAGCCCTGCTGCTTCATACGATCGTCCCTGAGCATCTTGTTATTCACTCTCACGTCTTCACTCTCTATCGAAAGCGCGGCCTTTGGAGTCTTGGCATCAATGACAAAATGGTTATCACAATGAGGACAGTATTCATCGCTCTCCTCAAACTCCTTCGTGTCCTTGCGGAAGCACTTCTTGCATTTCTTGCAAGCAAATATCATTTCAAAGCTCTGAAGCAGAGGATGTTTTTCTTGTTCACTGTGACATTCGGCGCAGTCGAACCACTTTCGGCCTGTGGGAACAAAAAAACGTTATTCTTCTTGCTCGCCTGAGTCGAGGTGATGGTCGTAGTGAAGGCCTGAATATTTATATTTCGCAGGCAAGGCTGTTTCTGTCTTCATTTTGATTCGAGAATGCGGGAAGGATAGGGGCTGGAAAGGGAGGTTGGACGAACAGCATGGCGATCGTATGGATACTTGGGCGTTGAGGACGTGCTTGCTGGTGGTATTGGGCATTGCTGGTCAGTTTTGGCTGCGACTTTTGGCGGGCGAACAGATAGGTCCACGGTCCTTACCACATGGCGATGTCCTCGGCGTTATACTGGCTGAAATTACTCTTGAGGAGGGGTAAACCCGTGATTTGATCTGGGCGTATCGAGCGTAGTGAAGTGGGATGGATGGGAAGGATGTTGATGTATGCGCGTGGGTTGCTGAATTATTGGGCGCATAATTTGGCCACTTAAAATAAAAAGCCTTGGCGGGGCGACGCAGCACACCAGCAATTCCATAGATGTCCCCAGGTCTACCAGTGCGAAGGCAGTTGATTAGGCCAAAACATGTGAATACACATGTTAACTTGCTAGTTAAACGCATACTTCAGGAATCTACATATGATCATCGACATAGTTGGTGCTGTATGTCCAAAATTCTGTTCCAGTGTGTTTGCCGACAACTCGTGATGGATTGAGCAGCACAACGCAGAGTTTCATCACAGTACAGCCGCCACTGTGTGCCGCTGTTAGTCATCAAGCTGCGCACGTTTCCCAGTCTAGTCCAAGACTAGGTTCCTAGATTATGTCACCTGCTTTTACACTTTCCCTCTTACATTCATCCTCTTTCATTTCTCCCCACGACGCTCCGTATCTCCGTCAGACGGCATCAGGGGGAAAAAAAAATCAATTAATAAATAAGGCCTAATGCCTCCAAAGCGAAAGGCAGAGTCGGCCCTCCAGGGCGCGGCCAAGGCCAGCAGGACCTCTCGCGTGTCCACACCTAGCGTAGCCACTCCTGTTAGTCTTGATAGCAACGATGAAATGGAAGAAGACGATGGCCCTGTCGACGAAGTACTCGAGCGTGATATAGACAAAAACATCGATCGATTCTCTCTAGATCATTTCCAGAAAAAGCACGTCATCCGCGAGCCGCTACCACACATTTTTGGCGACAACGATTTTTCATACCTTGATCTGAAAAAGGATCACCGAAATCGTCCTCTCTGGATTGATCCGAAAAAGGGCAAAATCATTTTGGAGAGCTTCAACCCGCTGGCGGAACAAGCACAAGATTTTCTCATCACAATTTCAGAGCCGCTCTCGCGTCCAACCTTTATGCACGAATATGCTCTTACCACGCATAGTTTATATGCTGCCGTATCGGTCGGCCTGTCGCCTTCTGACATCATCAATACCCTTGACAGATTCCTCAAGACACCGTTACCGGACGAGATTCGAAATTTCATCACAGGCTGTACGCAAAGCTACGGCAAAGTCAAGCTGGTCTTGAAAAACACCAAATACTACGTCGAAAGTCCCGATCCCGAGATGTTACAGATGCTTCTCAAGAACCCTACGATTGGACCACTGCGGGTTCAGGGAACCGAGGAGATCACAACGTCTGCTGCCCCCAAGATTGGCGGGCTGGTCATCCCAGGCACCAAAAATGCAGCTGGGGTGAAACAAGCAAATGGGCTGCAGCCCGGAGGCGAACAACCAAACGGTCAGGCAGGCAAGGAAGGCGATGTCATGACAACACTTAACGAGGAGGACGATGACGACCAGGAAGTTACACACTCGTTCGAAATTGCCGACAAGGATGTTGAAACGGTTCAGAAAGAATGCCTTAACCTGGGATTTCCTGTCCTGGAAGAGTATGACTTCCGTCGAGATGAAGTGAACTCCAACTTGGACATTGATCTTAAACCTGGCACATCGATCCGACCTTATCAGGAGAAGAGTCTAAGCAAGATGTTTGGAAATGGTCGAGCCAAGAGCGGGCTGATTGTATTACCGTGTGGTGCTGGCAAAACGCTGGTTGGCATCACCGCAGCCTGTACCATCAAGAAGGGGGTCATTGTGCTTTGCACCAGCTCCATGTCGGTTGTGCAGTGGCGAAATGAATTCTTGAAGTGGTCCAACATCAATCCGGACGACATTGTTGCCTTTACATCAGATTCAAAGGGCTCCGTCTTCACGGGAAGCACTGGCATCATAGTCACCACCTATTCCATGGTTACACAATCCAGGGCGCGGTCGTATGACGCGGATAAGATGATGAAATTCTTGACTGGCCGAGAATGGGGACTGATGCTCCTTGACGAAGTGCACGTTGTGCCGGCCAACATTTTCCGAAAGGTTACGTCATCGATCAAGACTCACTCCAAGTTGGGTCTGACGGCTACTCTACTCCGAGAAGATGATAAAATCTCGGACTTGAACTTCTTGATTGGACCTAAACTTTTTGAGGCCAACTGGATGGAATTATCCAAGCAAGGGCATATTGCGAGGGTACAGTGTGCTGAGGTATGGTGTCCCATGCCTACCGAATTCTACGATGAATATCTCCGGGCTCCTTCACGAAAAAAGAACCTGTTATACATCATGAACCCTCGAAAGTTCCAGGCCTGCCAATACCTCATTAACTACCACGAGGGCAGAGGGGATAAAATCATCGTCTTCTCAGACAACGTATATGCTCTCAAAGCATATGCCCTGAAGCTAGGCAAGGCGTTCATCTATGGCGGGACCGGTCAGCCGGAACGTCTCAAGGTGCTTGAAAATTTTCAGCACAACCCGCTTGTCAACACACTGTTTCTATCAAAGATTGGAGACACGTCTCTCGACCTACCGGAGGCTACCTGCCTTATCCAGATTTCATCGCATTATGGCTCACGACGTCAAGAAGCGCAGCGCCTCGGGCGAATTCTGCGAGCCAAACGCCGAAATGACGAAGGTTTCAATGCATTTTTCTACTCCCTGGTTTCCAAAGACACCCAAGAGATGTACTTTTCCTCAAAGCGGCAAGCATTTCTCGTCGATCAGGGCTATGCGTTCAAGGTCATCACGCAGCTGGCCAACATTGAGAAGACCCCGGGGCTTGCATTTGCCAGTGCCAGTGAACGGCGCGAGCTCCTGCAGAAAGTACTCGTGGAGAACGAGTCCATGGAGGACGAGGACATCACAGATGACCTCTTCCACAGCGGCACGATGGGTCGCAAGAAGAAGAAGGGGGCTCGAAGGACCGCAGGCACTCTGGGTGAGCTGAGCGGAGGTCAAGACATGGCCTACATTGAGCAGAACAAGAGGGTGAATCAAGGATTGAAGAAGGGCAAGGGTAAAAAGGAAAGCCACGCTTTTTTCAAGAAGATCGGCAGGGAGAACGCCAGGCGCGCTGCAGCATAGTGGGTGTGCTTTTTGCTGCACGAAGAGATTTCAGAATGACGGATAACGTTTTTGAAAGATAGTATGAATCTGCTTCAATTTCCGTTTTTTTTTTCTTGGATTTTTTTTCTTTTTTTTTCTTTTTTTTTTTTCAACGAAATTCAGCGACGGGAGTTTTTGGGAGTTTGGAACATGTTTGATTGGCTCATGAGAGAATATTTGCGGGCAAGGTGATGGGAGAGAGCACAATCACACATAATCTATTCCATGGGTCTGGGCGCCACCAATGTGTACCCTTTTCTCTTTTTCTTTCTTTTTTTTTCCTAAAAGACCAAAATAAATTGACCTTGAATTAATGTCCGACGTCCCTGGAAACGTCCATTGTCGACAAGTCGACATGTGTATGAAGGACCTCCATAATGGGATTGTGAGGTTATCTTGGGCAGCAACGGATGAATAAAACACGCAACAGCAACTAGGCCTAACATCGAAGAGGTTCCAGTGCACGTATTTTCATATGAAGGGATACTTTGATGGGTTTACAGCAGCACTATCCTCTTCACCAATCGTGCCCTTGTTCCCGGGCTTCCTTATCCATCGCGACCGGTGACTATTATCCCCTATGCCGAGAAGGCTACATCATGGCACTCGTCCACATTTCTTTTCATCGCTGGTTGGAAGCTTCTCAGCCCTCCTCCCAAAAGTTGTTGTACAAGTGTGGATAGGTCCGAAGTTGTAGCCTTGGTAGCACCATGGGTTACTACGAAACGAAAGAGGTATTTCTTCATCGGAAATGCAACAGAATGAAGATACTTAATCCGCTTCGATTTCACTGTGCCGAATCACAGGTGCACAACGCCCTAGTAAAGGTGAAAATTTCTGGGCTTTTCACTCAACGGTGCATCGCCAAAGCACCTGGCGCGCCGAGAGGCTCCGACGGTTCCCCCCCGTTTTACGCCGTATGTCTCTCGAGATCTCCCAAGTTCACGGTCAAGCGGATGCGACAGAAAACATGGTACTCAAGCAATTTCTTTTAAATTTCTTTTATTTTTTTTTTATTTTCTTTTTCCAAAAAATTAAAAACGTTGATGCTCTGAATGAACGTTTTTTTTTTGTCGTTTTAACTCCTTTTAGAGAACATCTGGAAGGATAAAGGGCCGGCTACGTCATTGCTTTGAGAGGCATAACAGCTGCTTGAGTAGGGCGGCCGGAAGGGGGTTTGTTACCGAGACGGGGAACGGGGAACGATTAGGCGAGGTTGCGGAGCGAAGGCGAAGTTTTTTTCCGCCTTTCTTTTCATATTTCTGGGGGTGGTGGGGAAGGGGGTTGGCGTGTTTCATTCATAAATGGTTGGACACCAGGACCAGCTTGAGACTTGAGAGTACAAGAGGCGTCCACGTGCCCGGGCGAGATAAGCCGACGCGGGTCCGGGTGTGGTGACACTAACTAGGTACGTGGGTATGTGCGTGTTTTTATGTTTATGCAACGTGAAATATGCTTATTTGAACTGACATTTCCCATGGCGGAAGGAGCTTTTTTGGCCTACCCTTCTTGTCGGGGGAATAGGAGTGTGGCGTGGGTGAGCAGGGTGCCGGGCAGTTGTCGCTTCGCGTTTGAGGTCACTTGCAAGTAAAAGGGAGGTTGATCTGTTGTTCGACTTACGACACCACACGTAATTATCCATAATGTGTGAAGGCTGTGCATGCAGCAACATGCAGCAACATGAACATGCCAGGTCTCCCAGGATCATCCCAGGATCATCCCAGGATCATCCCAGGGGCCAGCAAAGGAGCATTTTGATGATGCCACATGCCTGGGCCTGGTTCGGCCTGGCTCCACTGGCAGGAGCGTGTGGTGGCGGTTGCCGTCTAAACAACGTTGCGGATCATGGAACCTGTCAACCAAGGTTAAGCCCAAGGCGGCTAGCCTGCATCGTCTCCCGGACTGAGAGCCCTTGAGCTTAGTCTGCGTACTGTTGATGTCTATGCATCCAGAAATTCTCAGCCTCCTGCTGCTCCTGCTCCTCCTCCTCCTCCTCTCACATCGCCATCGTGATCGTGCCACGCACGCTTCCGGAGGCATCATAACCACACACCGCATCCGATTTCCTGCCAAGATCGACTCCCAGTTCGTCTCCTTGCTTGTCCGCCCGTGCTGGTGCATCCGATCCGAGGCCCTTTTATTGGTGTTACGCCCCAGCGCTGCACCTGCAGCCTGCAGCCTGCAGCCTGCAGCCCGTGGCTTTGGCCAGCGCCCTTGGGCCCCTGCGTGTGCGCTTTCTGAGATCAAACTGACGTCTGGAATTGGAGCCTGCATGGCATCACATCGCATACGCCAATGCAAGTCTCATGTTCAAATGCTCACGGGATTTGAAATTCGACATTTGGCCTCTGCACTTTTTTGCCTTCGACGCCTGTCTGCGCCGAACTGCGCTGCCACAATCCAGTCGCATTGCCGTCTCTCCTACAACCCCAATTATTGAGTTGCCCGAAACGTAACCACCGGCGTCCCTCCGAATTTCCGCCTATCCGATACACCTTTTGTCTTTGACGCAGACTCTCCTCCGCCTCTGTCCTCACCGATAGATAGAGGTACCGACCTTTGATCTCTTTTTCTTCGAGCCCGAATTTTCCCGATCTCCTCGCTTTGCAGGGATGTCCGGAATTTATCCCGCTTCTGTTCGTCCGACTCCAAACTTCTCGTTTTTTTAAGGAAAGTGTGGCTCAACACCTCTGTCAAATACTCTCGACAACCTCATCAAGACGCCCGGTTCCCGACTTATAATCTTCTGTACTGTGCTTGCCACGCGACTGCGGTATTGTCAACCCTCATCATGTCTATTTGCCCTTCTATGCATACTGAGTCCCTCGATTGGACTGGAGCCTAGAACGGGGCCGCACCCTGTTTTTTTCTTTTTCTTTTTTTCCTTCTTCTTTTTGGAATTCTATACGCATTTTGACTACTGGAGATCCGCCTCCTGAATACGTTGCGCATTCCATTCACTCGAAGCAATCAAGTTCGTATTGTTGACACGAAGACAACGACCTGTACGTCTTCTCTTTTTATTTGGCGAAAGGCTTCTTCTCGGTACCCTCGATAGCGAGAATCAGCTTGTGCTTTTGGCCTTGCCGTTATTGTTTCAGCTTCATCCTTCCTAAACACACACACGCACCCAACCATGTTGAGAGGAGCCTTTTCATATGCTTGGGGCCAGCTTAAGGCTGCCAAACCCGCATTCGTCTCCAAGAAGCCTCATTTTAGTTTCATCACCGTGCATTGTACGTATCATATAGACTTCCCCCTGCTCGCATGTTATTCTTTTCAAACAACGCACCTTCACAAAGCTTTACTAACCATAAGTCATCCCCTGACAGATTTTTGGATTATCGGAGCCACAATCGTCGGGTCGGTAGCCATTTTTATAGGAGGAAAAGGAAAACTGGCATACATTGATGCCTTGATGTTTGCGAGTGGAGCGAATACACAAGCTGGCTTAAACCCTGTCGATGTCAATCTTCTCAATGGATTCCAGCAAGCCATGATCTATTTATTCGCCATGACCTCAAATCCAATCACCATGCACGGCTTCGTTGTTTTCCTGCGTTTGTACTGGTTCGAAAAGCGCTTTCGCAGTTGGGCACGCGAGATTCGTGCTCGACGCCGTACCCTGACTAAATCGAAATCACAAGCTCGCAATGACATGCACCTGGCAGAACAAGGAGTTAATGGCCGAAATATCACTCTAGTTCCGCAAAACGGTCGGAAGCAGCGGATTACTAATGACGGTATACTTCTGGAAGACGGCAACAATCAAACTTTGAGGAAAACGTCTGCGCAGCAAAAGAGTGACGAGAGTGACACTACGATTGTCACTGAGGATCATAATTCTCAGCCAGCTGACCAGGCTGACCAGGCCGTGGCGGATGACCTGGATGACGACATCCAAGAGTCAAGAGCTGGTAGAGCTCGCAGAGAAAGTCGAAACTCTGGCAACAATGTCCCAGGACACACGGCAATCACGTTTGCCGAGACTGTCAAGCGGAGTGACGGGTTGAGAAACGACGAGACCAAGTTTCCCCAGAATTGGAGACACGCCGAGCACATTGCCATTTTGGAACGGCAACGAAATCCAATTGACAACGAGGTGCTTCGAATTCCGAATCCTCGAGATGCCGAACGTGGCTTGGGGCCTAGGCCGCTTCTAGCCGGCGACATGAACGAGGACGATGACCATCACGGACTCAGTCGTTCCATGACTGCCGATTCACGGCAAGGAGGCAATGCAGCTGACTCGAGTCGCATTCGCGAGCGTCAACCGACAATCGTCATTGCGGAGCCCGAGAAGAGCCGACGAGACGAAGTTGGTGACAATATTAAGGCCATGGGTGGAACTTTGGACGCGTTGCGGCTCCGCAAGCCTCGCATCTTCAACCATTCTTCTCAAAACAAGCATCACGAGGATGCTGGAGAGCCTATTAAAGCAGTGCGCGCAACGCGCACTCGTACCATGGACACGATTCGCTCGGCCCTGTCCAACTCCAAATCCGAAGACATGCCGTATCTCTCCTATACGCCGACAATGGGCCGAAATTCCAACTTTGTGGGCTTGACATTAGAACAGCGCGAAGAACTTGGTGGTATTGAATACCGATCTCTCAGAACGCTGGCCATTGTTCTTCTGGTTTACTTTTGGGGTTTCCACCTGATAATACTCATCTGTTTCCTACCTTTTATTCTCCATAATAACTACTATGGACAAATCGTCGAAACCGACGGCGTTTCCAGAACATGGTGGGCTTTCTTCACTTCCAACAGTGCTTTCATGGATGTCGGTTTCACTCTCACCCCCGACAGCATGATTCCCTTCAACACATCCGAATTTACCCTCATGATTTCGTGGTTTTTTATCCTCATTGGCAATACTGCGTTTCCCGTCATGCTGCGCTTCATCATATGGGTCTGTGCCAAGCTTGCACCTGTCGGGTCAGGGCTATGGGAGGAGTTGCGGTTTTTGCTCGACCATCCCCGTCGATGCTTCACCCTACTGTTTCCCTCAGGCCCAAACTGGTGGCTTTTTTGGATCCTGGTCGGATTGAATGCAATCGACCTCCTTTTCTTCATGGTCCTTGATCTCGGCTCCGAGCCAATTGCTCGGTTTAGTGTCAAGAATCGTGTCGTCATTGGTCTCTTCCAAGCCGCCTCGACCAGGACAGCAGGCTTCTCCGCGATTAGCTTGACGGATCTCCATCCTGCCATGCCAGTTCTTTATCTGATCATGATGTACATTTCCGTCTTCCCCATTGCCATTTCGATACGTCGCACCAACGTGTACGAGGAAAAGTCGCTCGGCATGTACCAGAGTCATGAAGTTGACGAGGATGCCCCTGCTCTGTCCTACGTCGGATCCCACCTGCGTCGACAGTTGTCCTTCGACTTGTGGTATGTTTTCCTGGGCTTCTTCATCATAACGATTTGTGAAGGCCCAAAGATTGTTGCCCTCCGGTTCTCGCTCTTCGACATTCTGTTTGAAGTCGTCAGTGCCTACGGCACAGTGGGCCTGAGTATGGGTGCAAGAGGCGTCAACGCTTCTCTGTGCTCGCAGTTCACCGTTGTCGGCAAGCTCGTCATCGTTGCTATGCAGATTCGCGGCCGACACCGTGGCCTCCCCTACGGTCTTGACAGGGCTATTCTTTTGCCCAGCGAGGAAAAGTTCCGCAGAGAGGCAGAAGAACAGGAGGCAGTTTTGGCACACACCAACACGACAATGTCTCACGCTACGGCATCTGGCCTCCAACGACAAGCGACCAATCTGACGCGAACTCGTAGCAAGAGTCGCGAGCGCAGCCGAGGCAACGGCAGCGTTGTTCGATCATTTCTTCATCCCGGGCCAGTTGGGCTTCGTGATGGCGGCGCGTCCCATCAACGCGTGAGCTCGACAGACACGCACGGTGCACCGCCCAGCCCCATGGAGACATTTTCTGAGGATATTGTTGAGCTGCGTCCAGTATCCAGTGCCGGATCCAGGCCGCGTCAACCCAGGGAAGACGCAACCCCGGCGTTCTAGTCGAACCCATGGGAGTAGTCGTAGTGATAATAGAAATAGCCACCGCCTTTCCATGAATGGACTTTGATGTTCCAAAAGAAATCACTTGCGCAGGTTTTGATTCATTTATAGTTTATCAAGATATTTAGCCCAGGCGCGTGCATTATCACTCACGACAAACGCATGATGCGATGAAGATAGGAATATCACGTTTCCTTTTTTTTTTCCTTTTTTTCCTTTTTTTTCCTTTTTGTTTTTCTTTTTTCTATACTCTTTTCCTCTTCCTCTTCCTTTTTCCTTTTTCCTTTTCCCTTTTCTTTTTCGTCTCTCTAGACCGGAATATTAAATACGCATTTCGTGCCAACGAGCACCTACTCGATCTATTCACGAGGAGCAGGAGCAGGAGAAGGAGCAGCAACAGGAGCAAGGCCGGGACAAAATGGGTGCAGCAAAAAGACTACACACCGTCGTGTGTACATGGCATTTTTATGACTGTAGCGCTGAAGCAATGGGCATGTCGTTCTTCATGTGTACTAGTACATATGGGTTATTTCCATTGGTGGGGACTGCAGGCTTGATTGTATATACATACATATATACATACACCTTTACACCTGCTGTTTCTGACGAGAGAGGTAAATGTGACGATGTGTACCATGTTACGCTGAAGAATCTATGCGTGCGTCTTGAATGAAGATGGGGAAAAAATGGAAAATAATGATGATGGTGAAAGGAAACACTCTTCTACGCTAGCAATTACTGTCAAGCTTGATCCCGGAAAACGAAAAGGGGGGAAAGGGAAAAGAAAAAGAAGAAAGCAGAAAGCAGAGAGAGACGAAAGAAGAACAAAACCGCCCCTGGACGCCAAGATCCGCTTGTAAATATCCAATATGCACGACACATGGTCTATTCCATTCCATTTCCACTTCTATTGCCCACTAATTCCACTTCTATGATTCTACTTGCTGTCAAACGCACCCAGGTTCTTGAGCGCTACGGCCATTCGCCGGTGTTCTCTCAAAAGTTCTCGCACCTCACCGAGTTTGAGATCCGCTGGGCTTTGGAGCTCCAGGAAGCGCTTGTTGGGGGGCGGTAGTTTCGGGATAGTGACTTGTTTGGGCGGCAGAGCGGCGGCGATGTCTGGGAATGCCTGGTGGGTTTGGGAGGGTTGTAAGTTAGTAGAGCGCTTCGTGTACGTATACATATATGTGGGTATGATGCTTGAATTTTGATGAAAAGGGACGGAATCGCTTCCGACCAACTCCTCAAGACCCAGGACTCAGGAATCAGGAGACGACGAAGAGGAAGCAGAAGAGGAGGGGCAAAAACGTACCGTGGCTAAATCTCCTCCATCAGCAGCCAGAGTTGAGTCCTTTGCAGGAGTGCTGCGACCAAAGCCGCGCATCATTCCCATGTTTGATAGCCGTCCAATGGGATTCAAGGAACTGCCTAGGCTGAGAACAGAGTCGAGCATGGCTGGAGTGGTGCTTGTTGCTGAGGCAGGAGTAGCTGTGGCAGCGGGTGTTGACGCGTTGGTCGTCTTGACATCGTCCGTCGAGGAGGAGTTTTTGGTGGACGAGCTGCCGCCGCCGCGTCCATTATCGACACTGGCGTCACGTCTGCCGCCAATGAGGCTGAGGACGCGGTCCTCACGCGCAGAGGCATGTTGCTTATGGTGCTGCTCCGCATCTTCGAGGCCGCCTGGAACGGAGCTGCACACGCTGCCGTTGTCGTCTTCGTCAGGAGGCGGCGTGCTAACGAGTTTGCGGGCATCATCCAGAGTGCGCGGCACCGGGATGGAATCTTTTTTGGGACCATCCTGAAGTTCTCGGAGCTTGCCGACTAGAAAGGAGTAGCTGTCGCCCAAGCTGTTGGAGATGGTTTTGAGACCGTGATCGGCGGTGCTGATGACGGCACCACCGGCGGCACCCAGAGCCTGAGCGGGAGTGTGGACAAGATCACTTATTCCTCTGTTTCGCAAGACAGTGGTAGCTTTGACTCCAGATGGAGGAAGTGCGAGCTTCGAGGTGGTCAAGCCTTCGCTGTCTGTCTCCGCCGTCTCCGCGACAGGTTCAGAGGGCGGCAATATTCCATACGCTGATGGGAATGTTTCCGTCTTGGGAGTGCTTGCCGTGCCATCGGACTTGGGCGGACCAGACGGGTGCTCGTCTGCTCGAAGGGTGGACAAGTCTACAGTCTGAAGAAAGCTTATGGCTGCCTCGAGGTTTGTCAAGCAATACGCGGCTTCTCCCGTCAACTTCTGCTCCCACCGGAAGTACTGGATAAAATGAAGATCACTGATGACGTGGAGATTCTCGAGTGGTAGGGTGATGAGTGTGTAAATGAGCATGGGCATGATTTCGTCGGCGGATGCGGATGGATGCACGTCAGCCAACGTGTCGACGATGCTCTTATGGGCGGCTTTCAGGTGGTTTGCCTTGGCCAATGGATATCGGACTTCGCTCATTTTGATCACATCTCTTCTTGCCGCCTCGAGCGATTCGCGCATTTGCTCCGTGACCTTTTTGGTGGCTGCAGGATTCTGGGCCACTTCTTCGCCATAGTCGACCCCTAAATCCACAGGACTGATTCCCACCAGAGCCAAAGCTGCTGTTTTGGAACGTAGCTTTTCATCTTGGGCCTCGTCTTGTGTCGTTCTATGCCTGTATATTCTCTGATATATACCTTCACACACTCTTCGTTCGACTGCTTCCTCTAGCATGGCTCGCTTGATTTCCAGTGCCTTTCTAGCTTTCTTGCGGTTGGCGAGTTCTTCAGATGTGATCATTTGTCGTTGTTGTTGTGCTTCTATCTTGGGTCTGTCCTTGGCGCCAATCGACGTTGCTTTTGATCGAAGTCTGCTGGCGGCAGAGGAGATGGATGATATCGAAGGGGCAGGTGAAGCCTCTCGTTTCTGTCTGGTGGCTAGTGCATTTATGTGCGTATTGACGTGAGAGGAAGCCAAGGCATAGAAGTCTTGGAACATACGCGACAGCTTTTCGATGTCGACAGGCGTGGGATGGCTTCTGGCGCTGAGAGATTCGATGAAACTGTTTTTTTTTTTCCTCAACAACTAGGCTGACGAGTCGATGAAGAAGGAGTTGGAGAGGAGAGAGGTAGAAAAGGGGAGAAA
This sequence comes from Claviceps lovelessii, assembly GCA_018360185.1. Lineage (NCBI taxonomy): Eukaryota > Fungi > Ascomycota > Sordariomycetes > Hypocreales > Clavicipitaceae > Claviceps > Claviceps lovelessii. Next base: position 19,389 of record SRPU01000181.1, read on the forward strand.
CGTATGCATACCTATCAGTCAGAGTAATAAGCTCAATTGGTAGCTCATCGAGCTCGACTGAACCCCGCCCTGGCTCGGCATTTTCTTCATTGTCGCTGTGGACACCTGATTCGAAAGCATCAGGCGCTTCGTCTCCATCATCTCTGATGGGTGCCTCTCGGTCCAGGGAGATGGCTGTGGTACTTGCTTTCTTGGGTAACCTGAGGCTATAATCGACATTTGAAGAGGTGACGCTTGAGAAAGACGACATGCGAGGTACGCCTTGCCGGATGGCCTCGGACGGAGGAGGGCTTTGAGAAGACATGGAGCTATATGGATGATAAAAAGGTACCTGAAAATGTGAAAGTACCTTCAGGCCCTGCAAGAAAAAAGAAACCCACGTTAGTACCTCGTGGAAGCCATTTGTGAGTCCCCAACTTGTGACGACGCAGCTGCATGTGGGCAGGCGTGTCACAGGCCGCCGCTTAAAGAGACAGAAGCACCGTACCTAATTTTTGGCTCGAAAAAAAAACCAAGACCTTTTTGAAGATTTTCTAGCTGCAAAAACAGGACTGAGTCTCGGATCGACTGCTCATGATCGTTGGAAGCTCCGGTGTGACAAGGATATGGATCGGGCGGCGCGGGTTCGATTCGTGATGCAAAGAGCTCGACGAAACTGGAACCCGATGCGACGGTCCAGGTCTGATCAGTCTTGGTTTCTCGAGCACGAATGGCGAGTCGAGGCCAGCGTCTTGAATTTCGATGCGGCAACGGGCTCGAGCTGGAATATCACGGGGTTCGTGCTTTGGGCGCACAAGGGATGATGAAGCAGCAGCTTTGGCACTTGCCCCGGAGCCGGCGGTGATGACGGCGGCAGCTGTCAGGTTAGTGTCCACTGTCAATCTCCCCCTTTGGGCGGGGCCCGCGGCACTTGTGGTGTCTCTGGTTGGCCCCTGTGCAGGAGCTGGGGCATCTGCCAGCTGCTATGCACTTGGGCCTCGGCTGGCCGGCACCCCGCAATGATGCAACAAAGACTTGACTTTTGTCTCTTGTTCCTGCCTCTTGTTCCTGACCCTTGACATCCATGGCAAACATGGCAAATCATGATGGAATATTCCCTCGACGGCGCCAGACACAAGGCAAGAGGACGAAGAACAAATGCTACGAGTCACAGTCCAGACATGGAAAAGGATATCTTCCCACGAGAGGCCAATGGCGCTTGGTGGCGTTTTGGTGGCGTACGTGACGTCGTGAACCGGTTTGGTCCAAAATGCATAATGTAAACTTCTTATCAAGCCTCGGCAGGATTCTTTTGTCGTATCCGGGCTCGTTTGGTTACTCTGTCTCCCCCCTGCCAGGCTTACTCTCGTCTGTCCCGTTCCCGTTTTCCTTCCGTTTTTTTTTTCAGGTTCTTTCTATATTTATGTCTTTTTCTTTGCCCCTATGTTTGCCTAGCTTCGTACGGAGCACAACATGTCCGGGCCGTCGTCGCGCATTCAGTCGTTCCTCGACCATCTGCTCCCAGCGCCTCAAACACCACATCACATTCATCACCTGTCGCCTACCTTCTTTCTCGAGCGGGTAGCCGTCGTCGAACCCAATGCAGATGCCATCATTCACATAACCGCTACCGGCGTCCGCGTGCGCCGCTCCTATCAGACCTTTGCGGACCGAGCTCGCGGCTTGGCCTACTATCTCAAGAAGCACAAGCTGACACGGGTCGGGATTCTGGCTCCCAATACACCCGCCTTTCTGGAGTCGATATACGGTATTGTTGCTGGCGGCGGCGTCGTTGTTCCTGCCAACTACAGGCTAAAGGAGGCGGACATTGCCTACATATTCGAATTCGCCCAGGTCGACTGTATCATTGTAGATAGGGAGTTTGAAAACTTACTTGGAAATTTTATCAACGAGCACAGCAATGTTTCATTGATAGTCGACTATGTAACATGACGTACTCCCTCTTCCTCTTCCTCTTCCTCTTCCTCTTCCTTTTCCCTTTCCCTTTCCTTTTCCTTTTTCCCTCTCTGCCATCTTTTCCCCCTGTTTTTATCACCCCATGCTATGTATACGCCCAACTGCGCACACAATCATACTGACAAAAAAGATGGCTCCTAGGACACGCATGTCACAGACGGACCATCGTGTGGCCCATTTAATCAAGCCATTCTAGAAGGGCTCATCTATGACAAAGAGCAAGGCAGCCATGCATGGGCTGGTTTGCATCACAAGACAATCCACGAGGATGACATGCTCGCCATTCCCTTCACATCCGGCACCACTTCGAAGCCAAAGGGCGTGGTCTACACCCATCGTGGCGCATATTTAGCTGCCATGGGCAATATTATTGAATCTGGCCTCAACCACGGACGCTGCCGCTATCTCTGGACACTTCCGATGTGAGTATATATACATATATATATATAAAGATAAACTAAACTAAACTAAAAGGTTCAACACTGATACGATGTGTTTCTCAGGTTTCACGCCATGGGCTGGACTTTCCCATGGTCGGTCGTCGCTGTGCGCGGCCTCAACGTGTGTCTGAGAAAGATTGACTACCCTCTCATCTGGAGGCTTTTGAAGGAAGAGGGCATCACCCACTTCAATGCTGCTCCCACTGTCAACACGCTTCTCGTAGCTGCCAAGGAGGCCGAGAGGTTACCCCATCCCGTACAAGTGACGGTGGCGGCTAGTCCTCCTTCAGGGCATCTCTTTCAGCAAATGGTAGGTAGAAAGAAGATTGAGAAAGAAAAGAAGAAGAGAAAGAAAGAAAGAAAGAGACTGATAAAAAAAAGGACAGCCCCTATAGTCTAAGAAAATGACATTCTCTTTTGCTATCCTCGTTCATTTTCTAACGTGAAGAACAGACAGACCTGAATCTCATGCCCGTCCATGTATATGGCATGACCGGTAGCCTCTACCCTTCATACCCCCACCCCGGCCCCAAAAACAAAAAATAAGAAAAGAAAAGAAAAGAAAAACATCACTTTTGCACTAACAATCTAATTTTTCATGCATTCTACAGAAACCTATGGCCCCATCACGAGATGTTACAATCTCCCGGAATGGGATGACCTCCCTCCCCGAGAAAAGTACGCCAAGATGGCCCGTCAGGGCCACGGATTCGTCACCAGCCTACCTATCCGGATCATCAAGCCTGATCAACCCGAAGATGTTCTCATCGACGTTGCCAAGGACGGACAAGAGATTGGCGAGATTGTCTTCTCCGGCAACATTTGCGCCAAGAAGTACTTCAAGGATGAGGAGGCTTCTCGCAAGCTCTTTGCAGGTGGGGTTTTGCACTCGGGCGATCTCGCGGTGTGGCATCCCGATGGGAGCGCACAGATCTTGGATCGAGCCAAGGACATAATCATTTCTGGCGGGGAGAACATTTCATCCGTGGCACTCGAGGGCATGCTTGTGCAGCATCCTGACGTTTTGGAAGCTGGTGTGGTGGCGGTGCCGGATGACCACTGGGGCGAACGACCCAAAGCGTACATCACGGTGAAGGAAGGCAAGACGGTGCGTGAAGAGGACGTCATCTCGTGGGCGAAGCACCAGAGCAATATTAGCAAGTTTATGGTGCCGAGAGAGGTGGAGGTGGTCCAGGAGCTGCCCAAGACGAGCACGGGCAAGATTAAGAAGAATGATTTACGGGAGTGGGCCAAGAGTGGTACCACCAAGGCATGAGAAGAAGAAGCCGCGAAAGGGGCGGGAATGGAAAAGAGGGGGGGGGGGGGGGGGTTTAAAAAGTGTATTTTCAGTTTTTCATACTTTCCGTCTCAGGAGGAAGAGTCAAGGTTAACGTTTATGAAACCCATCATCTTTCGTGGCCCAAATCCTTGTGACCACATCTTTAGCTTGTCTTTCTTTTCTATTTCTTTTTCCTTTTTTCTTCACCATAGCTTTCCGTTCCATACCACATCTGCGAATGTATCTAGCTGGAGGCTCATTCCCCTCCCATCTCTTCTTATTCCATGTATTGAATTGCCATTTGTTTTACCCTCTCGACCACAGCTTAGCAGCCCCTTACTTGACATTAGCCGGGAACAAAGCCCCCGCTCTCCCGCGATCAAGCCCGTCAATCATTTGCATGTCCTCATCACTAAGGGCAAAGTCAAACACATTGGCATTCTGCTTGATCCTCTCCTCGTTGCCACTCTTGGGCAGAGGCACCCACCCCTTCTGAAGAGCATACCGGATCAGGATCTGGGCGGGCGATTTGTTGTACTTGCCGCCGACGGTCGCCAAGGCCGGGTCGCTGAGATGGTCGCCGCACGAGAGGGGGCTGTATGCCGCGACGACGATGTTGTTGTCTTTGCAATATTGCACAATCTCTTGTTGTTGACACCACGGGTGAAGCTTGACAATGTCAGCAATGTATATATATACATTGTGTGTGTGTGTGCAAAAAAGAAAGAAGAAAAAAGGAAAAAAAAAAAGAAAAGGAGCATCCTCTCATATGGCAAACAAGAACAAGTGCGTAGATGCGAACGCGAGATGACTGATCAACATACCTCAATCTGATTCACATGCGGCGGCCAAATCTTGGCATACTCCTTCATCTCATCCACATGCTGCGGGCGATAGTTGCTCACGCCAATGGCCTTGGCCCTGCCCTCCTCGTAGATCTTCTCCAGCACCTTCCACAGCTCCTCGCGCGTCTCCCTCCCCGTGCCGGGCAGATGAATGAGAAACAAGTCCACGTAGCTGTCTTTGCCGCGGCCGCCAATCTTCTCGATGCTCTCCACCGCGCTCTGGTACGACTTGTCGAAACTGCCCGCCGACTGGCGGATCTTGGTCGTGAGGAAGACGTCCTCGCGCTTGAGGCCGGACTTTTGGACCGCGGCGCCGACGTCGCTCTCGTTGCGGTACAGCTGCGCGGAGTCAATGTGTCTGTAGCCGGCTTCTAGGGCGGTGAGGACGGCCTTTTGGCAGGCTTGGCCGTAGAGCTGGTAGACGCCGAAGCCGAGATTGGGAATGGAGGTATTGGTGTTGTGGAGGGGGGAGCGGTCTTGGATGGATAGAGACATTGTGGGATTTTCGGAGGGCCAGTCGACTGGTTGGGGATTTTGGTAAACGATGATTGATGGTTTTTGTCTTTTCTTTTGTCTTTTCTTTTTTTCTGCTCTCCGTTTCCGTTGATTTGGTGCGTGAATCGTGATAAAACTGTGAAGAATGCGATCGTATAGAATCTAGATGCACTTGGCAAAGAAATGAAAAAAAAAAAAAAATCCGAATGGATTGGGAAAATGGGACGACAAAAGTTGTGGTGTATGTTTATGCCGTCTTGGTCAAAATGACCCTTGTTGAGACTCGAGAGACCGCAATGCTAGGTCTGGCCGAGGAGCTCCATGGCTCACAACTTTCGATCGGCAGGCCTGCAGCTCGATAGCAGAGGGCCTGAGGGGGTGGCGGGGAATTTTCGTCATCAAGTGAAGACGGGAACCACTTTGGCTCCACTGTGGCCCGTTGCCGCCGGCTGGTCTCCATTTTGACTCCGTTTCAAGTGGTCTGAGTTGAGGCTATCGTGTCGTGAACCAGCTGCCTGCCAGTGCCTGGCTCGTGCCCAACAAGTGCCACCAGCTGTCCGTCGCATGGCTGGCAGACGGAGTTGCTCCCGCAGACAGCCGGATTCGTCAAAGGCTGCACTGCACACATGCATGGCTGGGATATCGACTTGGAGCTGCCTTGCAGTTGGCACCAGGTTGCACAGTGCGTGCTTGCAGAGGCTTGTGCTGTGCCCAGTGCCCAGTGCCCCCTGCCGGACCCCGGGCAACCCCCACCCCCTTCCCCGCCCCCCACCAACAAACCGACCTTCCCCTCGAGCTCGTCAGTGGACACGGACCAACCAGACTTCATGTCGAACGACACCTTTGGCTCTCTTGCAGTTTCTTGCCCTCCCACCATCAACAACGGCGTCCCTTCTCTCTCCAATCTCTCTCACTATTTGATTGCTCTCGACCGGCACCAGTCATCAATCTTGCCATTCGAGTTTCCATTCAGTGCTTGCTCACTTGGATCGCCTGGGTAGCCTGGCTCGTCGTCCTTGGCAAGCTGGTCTGAAGGACCTATCGAAGCTATCGAAGGCGACTGGTAACTTTTTTCCCCCCATCCAGCTCGTCAACAGACACGACATGAGCGCGTTGCGACCTCTGCGGGGCGGTTGCCTCTGTGGGCGCAATCGTTACATCATCGCCATGCCGGAAGACGGCATCCAACATGCACAGGTGCTATTTAGCACAGAGAGATCTCATCGTGAGTAGAGGGGTCAATTTTTTTTTTCTGTTTGTTTTCTATTTTCTTGCTGAGATGGCAAGGGAAAACAACAGACACGAACAGAAACGAGACAAGAAATTAACACGGAGGGAAACCCCCAATAAAGCCTACGAGCACTAACCGTTTTGCTACTATGATGGGAGCTAATGTTGGCCCGGCAGAAGAACCACTTGCGACTCCCCTGGCAGCATACATCCGAGTACCATTGTCATGGTTACACAGCACGACATTTGCCTTTTTTGACGACGAAACGCATACCATGATTCGACGAGTCTACACGCACCCGAGCCAGGAGCACACGAAACGCAACTTTTGTGGGTTCTGCGGCACGCCATTGTCGTACTGGTCCGAGGAACCTCGAAGCGAAGCCGACTACATCAATCTCACCTTGGGCAGCCTGCTGCAGGAGGATCTGCAAGACCTGGAAGATCTGGGCCTCATCCCCGAGGAAAATGAAGGCGAGGGAGACGAGCAAGACAAGCGGAAGGAGAAGGAAGGGAGCACCCGGAATCAAGGCATAGCATTGCGGCAGTCGTTTGGTGTGCCCTGGTTTGACGGCATGGTTGAGGGCACACGATTGGGCAGGCTGCGCCGGACGCATGGGATTAAGCACTCGGGGGACGGGGCCGTCAAGGTCGAATGGGAGATTATTGAGCAGTCGGATGCCCCAGAAGGCGGCGATGGCGTTGATGTGGAATCATCCTCGGGCTTGCCTGGGAAACGAAAGCTACAGGATCGGGAAGACTAGAATGGGGTTTCGTCGGGCATTTATGGGAGTTTGGCAATTTGTTTGCTTCTCCTGTGGACAGGATGTCATGACGCTAGCGCAATTGCCGGCGCTGGGATGAACAGAAAGGGGTGTTGGGGTCGTCCCACACCACAGGGGTCAATGCAAAGCGGGCGGGAGGTTCATGGTACAGAACATGAGAAGATGATGAGACGAAATACATGTGCAAGTACTTAGTATCCGGTGATGATGCTCGGTTCCTGAGACTGTGACACAGTTTGGTTAAGTAGGTTTTGACGTAAAAAATATATACATATGTATATACATGTGTATGTATATGTATATTAGAAGCGTCATTCCAAGCAAGCTCCCCCATAAGAAAAGGATAAAAATAAAACAATTCAATGGAGCAAGGTCGTTTTTGAGCGGCGGATGCCCGTACTAGACATACCAGCAAAGCCAACGGTGCCTGGCCTGTAATAAATTATAATCAATGATAACCAGGGACCAGGCGGTCCAGGCCCAGACCCCCGTGCCCCAGTGCCCAAGGCCCCATTCATACCCCCGGCGACCATCTTCTCTTTCCCGAAAAGGGCGATGTCACTTCTTTTTTCCCCCACGCATCTCTTTTCTGTTTTCTCCGGGTCAATGACAGCCACGGATAGAAGGATTACGGGGGATTCGGGACAGGCTTTCTAGCATCTGCTTTGCATGCGAAGCATATACAATAATGAACCATTGGACTGTCAATATACACATCCATACGTCTATTTATACATCTGCTAGGCATGCATAAGTAGCTACTAGATCGGTATGTATATCGATTTAGATCCCGACCAAAGCACGTAACATCGCTCCACTCCGCAGGAACCGCCCGTATAAAAGGGTGGTGTTCCGGCACAAGCCAGACAGGAATCGACATCCTTGACCTCGCATACACTTGGCCACCCTCCCGCGACTGCGAGTGTCAATCCCTTTTGATGATCTTGCGACGTATTCGCGCAAGCCGCTGATGCCATGATGCCCAACGAATTCTGTGCCGTATCCAGCACGGAACAAAATACATAGCCGAGATTTCCTTCGAAAAACTGTCCAGGATGTCGCAGTGGTCAATTGTGCGTGAGTTGACAGGGTGTGAGTGGAAGGACGAACACAGGCGGCCGGATCGCTGTCATCTTGGCTCCGCCGCAGAACCATGTAGACTTGGGGGACAAGTAAAGGAGCTCGCCGTTGTCATTGATCACTTCCAAATACCATGGTCCTTCCATAACCTCTATGCATTGAACTGGGCCAGAACGCCAGGATTGACCACAAACGTCATGTAAATACATGCAGAACAAAACGCCAGTTCCCTCCCCTTTTTGCCCCTCCGGTCACTTAAGAACTTCCACCCCGGCCCTCTATTCAAGGGTAAAGTCCAAATTCGTAAAAAAAAAAAAAAAAAAAAAAAAAAAAAAAA
>SRPU01000182.1:0-27797 GCA_018360185.1 Claviceps lovelessii
TCTCGCCCGGTCGAGAGGTGTAATCGAACAAAAAAAAAAAAAACATCGACCAGAGACAGCGATCCTTTTCCCCGATGCCCACCACAAGCCATTCCTTTTTCTGTTCGGCTCCGGGCCTCGCCCATCCGGTTTCTTGACCCAGGCTTTTGTCGAGAACTTGAGTCTACCCACGCAAAAGCCTTCGAAGCAGCTGCCCAAATCCCCAAATCCCCCAACCCACTGTGCCGCTCTCCTCCCTGCCTATTCGCCTATTTGCCTATTTAGGTCACGATCTCGCCTGCAAAGTACTCGTCAAATCATTGCTCCTTTGGGGGCTGGATATCCACGCTGCTGATGCATGTCTGAGCGAAACCCCCTCCCCCCTGGACCCAGCCGGAAGTGGCGCCAAAAAAAAAGAGAAAAGAAAAGGAAAAGGAAAAGGAAACAAAAACAAAGTATCATCTTCCCCATAGGATTACGAGATTACGCCCCTATGACCCTGCCATGATATCACAGCCTCCATGTCTATGCTCATGCGATCTACACTTGTGTGGTAAGAATATTGGTGCGGAGGGTTTCGACCGTTCCGAAAGTGGAGAGAAAAGAGGCTCTGCTTTTCCCCGGAGGGCCTGGTTTTATTTCGCTGTTGGGGTTCTGAAGGGAGTTCTGGAAGTTGTGATGATGCTCGCAGATACGCGCAGCACACGCGGCTCACCAGCAACCATGTAACGTCGTCAACGTCAAAGGACAAGGACTGGAGAACGTTTTGCGCTCGAGGATTGGCATTGCCACAGCCTCGAAAGTTTTTTTTTTCCTTTTTTTTCCCTCTTCTTTTCTTCTTATTTTTCCCTTTTTATATTTGTTTTTTCTTATTCCTTTTTTGCCCCTTGTTTTCTCCCCACATAATCGCCTTCAACAGATAATATTCATACGAGGAAAGAGAAGAAAAAGCCGATCCCATCACAATCACAACCATGTCCTCAGCACAACACCACGATAGACGACCCATACCACCGCTTCTCGCTGGTCGCATTCCATCGTTTCCCGTCGCACCATGTCCATGAGCCACACCACACCATAATCATCCAAAGACATGCTATCGTCGTCGAAGGAGGGAAAGTGGTAAAATTTTTTATTAATTTTTTTTTTTAAAAAAAAAGACACGAGATTCCGTGTGGAGATGGCTGAAGCGGCAACGTTTTCCGATCCGTTACATCGTCCTCCACCTCCTCTCCTCTACTACCCATATAAATTCATCTTTGCCGCGCTGGCCTCAGTCACCAAGAGTGACCCTTCACGGCGACATGCCTGCTCCGGACAAATCTCCGAGTTTCGAGTCTTTTTTTTTTCTTTAGTTTTCTTTCTCTCTCTTCTCTCCTGTTTTGTCCCTGTTCTCCCGGAGATAAAACATGGTGTTCCTAACCAGTCTCTCGCCATCTCAACGAGAGACACGCAAACCCCTTCGTTGCTGCTCGTTTCATGGATGGCCGATTGTCCCGTGACTGCGGCCTGGGCAGCATCCTTCTGCCTCGGGTGCGATGCAAACTCCCAAGCGGACAAGGACTACTGCTCTAAAGAGTGCTTCCTCCGCGACAGGCGGCTTTCCTATCCCAACACATCCCACCGGGTCCGCGGTCCGGAAACGTCCCTTCCCATCAGATTACTGTCACGCTTGGGCTCGGTTACTGGACAGACTGTTCCGCAGCAGCAGCAGCTGGCTGTGTCTCCTGCAGCAACACCGACGCGCTTGGGGCGTGTAGAGTCAGACCAACCTTTGTCTGGGGTGGTAGGCACTCGAGAGAATCATTGGCTATCCTGTGCGGATACTGTCCGTGAAGAGATGTCCTCTGTGCAGACATGTCGGGTCTGTGAGCAGGATGCCTGCTGGGCTGGGCTCGCAACGAAGACATCAAGACAGCCGGTGCCACAAGAACAGCGTGGTCTACTCTGTAGGACATCGAATTATACTTCGGGGGAAGGGGGAGGTGCAAAGACGATGCTGATCAAGGGAGGGCAACCCTGCTATGATGCCGTGTCAAGGTTGTACGATGTTCCCATGGCTTCAGAGACGAGACATGGGCCGGCGATGCAATGGGACATGTGGCGCCAGACGAGGACATCGATGGCTTTGGAATTAGACGATCTTGCTGTGTTTTTGACGTCTGATAATTCAAGTCGATGACGAGAAGCTCAGTGTCTATGAAGGGCGTGTGCATGTTGATTGGTGTTTTATTTGTGCTTCCGATTCTGGATGAACCTCTGGACTACGACACCCAATGTCTGCTGAAAAACCACAAATTTATAAGATACTGCTGTTGGGACTGTGAATGTCCCTTTTGTTTTTTTTTTTGTTTTTTTAAACTAATAAGTTAGCTTCCTCTTTCTTAAACGTTTTTCTCTCAGATTTCCTTTTTTTTTTTTCCTTTTTTTCTTCTTTAAACTTAATCACATAGTCTTACTATATTTTAGAGTTTAGTAATAATTCTCCGAGTTAGTCACAAGAAGGCTTAGTGGTTATCGACCAGAGAACTCGGATGCCAGAGCGTATAAAGCGCATGTTTTGGATAAATCTTTGGACTGTGAAATCCAACATCTGCTAGCAGAAGCACAAAAATGAGACTTTTTTAGAACTTATGAATACCCTTTTTTGATTACTCCTGTGTTAGCTACCTGTTTCTTATATGACTTTCTCTTGTATCACTTCTTCTCTTTTCATTTCTTCTCTTTCTCTTCATTAAACAAAACCTTTCTCATTAAACGATTTTGCTTTGTTTTTAGCGTCTGATGACTTTGAGTAAATAACAAGGGGGCTTAGTGTTTGTCAAGCAGAGTACTAGCATGCCACATTGCCTAAGGACAGGTTTAATGGGCGCTTTTGTGCTTCCGACGCCGATGAATGTCTGGACTATGATATCTAATGTCTGCTAGCAAAAAGGATAATAATCATAAGAAACTGCTTTCAGAATTTTTAAATCCTTTTTTTCTCTTTTTGTTTTCTTTTCTTTTTCCCTTTTTTTAATCTATACGTTAGCCACCAACGTCTTTGCTTATTTCATCTCCGAATTTTTGGTTCAGTTTTCTTATATAAATGAAACCCCCCCTTATTGCACTAACATGCCACGGGGCATCAAGGGTCTGTTTTATAAGAATCTCCTCAACTACAGCACCTAATGTCTGCTAGCAAAAGCATAGAATTATAAGATGCTGCTATTAGAACTAATTAATAACCTCTTCTCTTTCTCTTCATTCTTTTTTTTTTTTAATTAGTTAGTTACCCAATCCTTTGCTTCTCATCTCCCAGATTTCTGTTTATTTTCATGCCTTATAAAAATAAACAGAAATCCGAGTTCTTTCTTAGTTTGCATTACAATAAAGCCCCGTCGTGAATACGAATTCTTATAAATTAAAATAATTAATCAGGTTTGAAGCTTTTTCTTGGCGCGCGCCTACTTACATCTACCCCCCTTGGTCATCGTTTAATCGCGTCGACTCGTGCTTCAACTTCATTCAGTGACTTGGGTGACTCATTATAAAATGAACATGACCCAGAAAAGAAAAAGAAAAGAAAAGAAAAGATTCATTAGTTACATTACCCAGAGTGGGTTACAATATCCAACACGGTATTTCGTATTAAAGAAAACATTACCCAGAGTGGGTTACAATATCCAACACGGTATTTCGTATTAAAGAAAAAAAAACACAAATTCCTCAATCCTCCACCGCTCGGATGACCTGATTAAAGACCAAACTCTTCATGGGAATATTCATCAAAGTGTCACCGCCGAGGAAAATGAATGATGCATTGGAGATTGTGGTCGGCCGTATCCTTGCAATGGCCGCGTCAAAAAACTGTCTTACTCTGGTACAAGGGGTAATGCCTTTCCGAGCAGCCAAGACACTCAGATCGAGCAATATCCTATTTGCTTGGGACATGAAGCGTCCGGTGTTGTAGAGGAGCTCGCAGCCTCGGAATAACGACCGGCCATACGGACCAGCCGTGACGGTGTTGAGGAGTAAGTGCTTGACTGCCACTCCACACGTGTAAGAGAGCCAAAAGTCGTGCCGGACTGCGAAATCGGCCTCGTAATCAACCAGGGCAAGGATGATGGCTTCACTGTGTATTTGGATGAGCGAACTTGCGCACTGTCCGTTATGAAACTGCAGAAAGGGGGCCAGGAGAAAGGGCTCGAGCAAAATCAGGCAAGTCAAGTTATAGAAGACTCTGTATGGACGTCAGTGATACGCACTCATAGACGAATGCCATCCTTAATTGGCGTATCCAGCAACATCTTATTTTGGCACAGTGTCTAAGGGGGGGGGGGGAGGGGGGTCTGAACTCCCAAGTGTGACGTGTTTATTGTTTTTTTCGCACACAAAGTTCAGTTAGAGAACAGGGCACTCACATAATCGCCACCCAGGACGGTATAGAGGAACTTGAACCTATAAATCGTTCACCATGTGTTTCATTCCAATGTAAGAGCCGACTGTAAATGTTGACAGCTCCGAGATGGTCAGGCATCATTGTAGCATGGTTTGCCTGTGCCTCTACGAGACACTCCACTGCCAGGCGAGTCAACTCATACTCAACCTGGATTGCCTCATAAGCGTAGCTGATTCGGGGCTTGGATGAGGCCGGGTATGGAATCCACAGCTTGTCCACTGTGCCTAGTGAGCTCAGGGGTAGTAAGGAATATCCAGTGCCCAGTAATATGTTGGGCCAGCCCTCAGGTACAGCAGCGGAAGCTGCGATCAAACAGAATTTCCTTGTACGAGGTGTCAGATTTCATTTCCTTTCCCGTCATCTTTGTACTTCTTTTCCCTTTTTTCTTTTCCCTTTCTTCTTTTCTTCTTCTCTCTTTTTTTCTTCTTGTCCCCCCACATCCCTTTTTATTATCGACTTACACATTCAATTGATATAATCCGCTCTGACTAAACAACAATGCCTCTTGGACTTTGGCACGCCGCTGAGCGTCTGGTGGCAGGATATGCTCCGTGTTGACAGATTGTATATCAGCCAGAGGTTCCAAACACGCCTTCATCTTATGGTCTCCAAACGCATGCTCATGGACGGTCATAATGGCGGTGGCCTGGAAGAAGGCTATGGTCTTGACCTGAGGTTGCAAGTTCAACAGGCGGTTCGCTTCTTGGGCAAAATCTCGACTTTTCCACACAGCCTGTCCGTAATCAGCCGAAGAAAAAGAGTCCTAGTGAAGAGCGTTAACGTCACAATCCTCGCTCGTCACCACTGTGGTCTTCGGAACAAAGGCCCTTTGCGGCGGAGAGTCAAGTCATACCACGGCATAAGCCAAGATGGCGTTGATCAGAGCCCCTGAACAGAAGTGGGACAAAAACTGGTCAGCATGATTTTCCTCGCTTCTTTGAGGAGCGCAAATTGCTTCGATGAGGATTCCTCGATGAATAAGTCTGGACGGCGTGGTATCCCAGGTCCAAAACAACTTGAACAGATGCGTCAACATGGTATTATTGTCGCTCACAACCGTCCATCTGGATAGTGGCAGCGGTTCGTTCTGCCTAATATGGAACGACGGCTCCTGAGGAGTGAATTCATCAGTCGCTCTTGTCAGGAAATTTGTCGTCCACGGACATGGCTCATCCGAGAGCAAAGACGGTCGGCGTTTTGGGTCGGGGTGGTGATACAGAAGTGACAGGAGATTTTCGTGGCTCTGCGCCGTCCTCAACATTCTCAATACATTTACCGCATCCGCTTCTGTGCCGGTACATAGAAGCTCCATGGCACTTTTCAGATGACCATATGATTCTTGGAGGGCAACGTGTCGTCGATTCAAGACAGACCCTCGAGACAGGTACTTGCACTCGGCGCTGGCCGCCAGGCAAGGGGCACAGCGCGGAAGCTGGCCATTGCACTGCGGCAAAAGAGGATCCGTCAGCAGAAATCGGAGGGAACCATGTTATCTATCCTAAGCAGAAAGGGGCGATTTTTGTTTTGACATTGTACGGACCTTGATTTTGCGCTTCCGGCATCCTGAAAACTGCTCAGCCTTCACATTACATCAGGGCACATCACATCACATCACATCAACATCACGTAAGAGGGGAGCAAACGCTTGAGCAAACACACTTGAGCTAGAATACTCACTTTCGCAGGCATTTGCCACGCTTTGCCGCTTACCCGCTCGGGGCGCGGGCGCCGGTGGCTGCTGCTCAGGGCCCGGAGGCGGAATGAAGGCCGGCCTGGGCAGTAGTTGTCTCCTGGCTTCCTCGGGCCGGTCCCGTGTCTCTGACGGTTCTTCGCCTGGCTCGGGCATCGTGGCTATCAAGCAAATAGAGGTTTTGGGTCGTTTGACAGAGAAAAGCAAAGGCAACGCAAGGGGAGGGGATTATTCAATTTACAAACAGAACTTATTCAGCCATGTGCATTTCTTGGCTTGGCCCATCGTGTCATGCCTCATGGCACATGCCCCCCCCCCCTAGTTCCACCCATCCTCCCGTCATCCAATGATGTAATGGTGATGTCGTCGTCGCTGTCTGCAAATTGTGTTTGGCTGGCCGTAGCAGCCTACCCAAGTTAGTTGTTCACGGATCGCAGCGCCTTCCCTTTTCAAAGGCCATTTTGAATATGGTTCTTCATCATATTCCTCTTGGCGGAAGGGGCATCGGCCGTCTGCTTCTCACCCCCGTCTTTGGCTCTAGCTATTTTGACCAGAAAGAGCGCCATGTATGCATGTATCTTGAAAGATGAAGGGAGGACGAAAAAGGTCAGCAGTTTGGAACAAACTGGTTGTGATATTTAGGCTCTGGACTTGGATGTCTGTGCAACCTTGCAGTAAATAAGACTAGCTCATCTGGTAGTAGCTAGCAAAAGGAAAAATCGCCCAAAAATCACCAAAACGCTGGTGATTTGCCCGCTATCCAATCTCGGTACATCTTCGCACCATCACATCCGTTCAACAAATCAAATCTGATCTGATGCGACGTGCCGTGCATTCGGAAGCCGTGATGAGACATAATCCCCGTATTCTCGTTCATGAAGAATGCAACAAGAAAATCAATTTTTTTTGTTTTCTTTTTGCTTCAGCTTTCGCCACAGGTCGTTTACTTTGGGGACGAAAAAAGAGTTACGATCAAAAACTCTTACGCGCGACTTGGGATTCCTCGAAGCCATACGGACCGGATCTTGGAAAGAAACCGAATGTCGTCCAACGGATCTCCTTCCACCATGATCAAGTCAGCAACGCGTCCCGGCCGTATCACTCCACGGTCGGTGAGGTGGAATAGGGAGGCAGGTTCAGACGTCACCGCCCTGACCAACTTCTCGTTAGAGACACCTGCCTTGGCGAGCAAGTGCAGCTCGTCATGCAGGCCTTTGCCAAACGGAAGCGAAAAGTTGGCCCAGTTATTCGACGAGGAGCCGGCACAGATGCGGCCTCCCGCGTCGTTGAGGTCTCTGACGGCCTTGAGGGCGTTCGAAAACTGATAGTCTGGACGGCGTTTGTTCCATACTGGGATGGCTTTCTGCAGAAAGCAGAGTGTCGGGATAATACCCAGGCGCTTGCTGACAATGCGTTCAATTAGCTCAGGGTCAAGTTCTCCGTCTACGGGCACCGGTGACAGGATGTCGAAGCCATATTTAACAGCCAAACGGTATGATTCTACCTGGCATGACTGCGCAACCGCAAGCTTGCCATGACGATGGGTTTCTGCCACTGCCGCCTCGATGATGTCCTCCTTCAGTCCCGGTTGATCGACTATGATCTTGATGAAGTCTGCTTGATGCGACGAGATTTTCGCTTCAACAAGTCTCCGAGCCTCTCGAGGCGTCCTTACGGTTTGTATTCCACTGTAGTTGAGCATACTGACCAGTTCAACTTTGTCTGGGCCGATGGCAGAGCCCGAAGCAAGGTAGAATGGGAGAACTGGGTCCTTGGCAGCGGTTGAGCGCATAGCCTGACTCTCCGATGACGAGCTGCTTGCGTCGATTGCCGTCGTGGTTCCGTGGGACGCGGAAAGGGGGAGGGCATTCTCCGACGGGCCCGAGTCGAGCTTGGAGTCAATCAGTCCTGGTATGATTGTGCATCCTTTGCCGTCGATGGTATCATCTGGCTCTGCATCGGAAGGCAAGATGTTTCCCGGACTTCCCACAAACGCCAGGTCGGTGTCTTTCACTTTTCTCTTTCCGTCGAATATATTGACGTTGACTATGCGAGTGATTGGCATTGTCGGGTTCCTTCAACCGAAAAGGATTATTGAGTTTGAAGTTGGGTCACAAGAAACGTGTGTGTTTCTGTTGCTAGGCCTTGTGTGGCTGACGGAATAGATATATACGAATTGTGGTGAGGCTACAGACACGTTTTGTGCGAAATCCTCCAACCTTTCATCCTCTTTGGTCTGGGTTTTTTCTGTTTTTTCTTTTTTTTCTACGTCACAAGATGATGCGTATGCCTCTACTCAGCTTCGGAGCCTCCGAGATGACGGAGAAAGCAGATTGGTTATGATTCCGGCTGGATGTCTTTGTCTTTTCCCCGTGAATATGGTCTGTCCCACAGGAATCTACGTCCGATTGGTTCCCCGGACTGCTTTCTTAGGTTGCAAATTAGTATTCTGCAAAGTGCTGCGGCTACCAGCGTTGTGTGCGTGTATGATGTATTGATGTCGCTGTGAGGCGGAAATTCGGACCCTCTCCGACTCTGCTTGCCAATAGGAATCTCGTGGCTGGCATGAATGTTCGGGCCAGGTGCGGTATAGTTGTTGTCCTTTTCTCCATTTCCGGCCCTTCACGCAGGTGACTTTACGCAGGTGAAGCGAGGAAGCATGGCCTCTCATATCTCCTTGAACGAATCAGCGACATAGTGAAGATATTCTGGCCACGAAAAGAAAAAAAAAAGGCTTGGCCCGCACTTTTGGTACCTTCCTTGTTGTTCCTGAAGTTTGGATTCTTTGTTCAGAAAAACTCTTACGAGTTTACGCAATAATAAGCCGTGGCCTCGTGGGAAGAAAAGCACTGATACTCTTCTTTTTTTGCGCTTTTAGAATCGAGGAGATTCCCCATCTTCCTTGCTGTGGTTGCTGACTGGTTGTGTTGCATTTTGGTTTTTTTCTTTTCGTCTATTGAACACTTTTTATTTCCTTTATTAATTCTCTACTTTATTTTATTCATTTTTCTATTCTTTTGCGTGTTTTGTCTTTTTTTTTTTTTCCCTTTCTTTCTTCTTTCAAAAGAAAATGAAAACATTAGAAAAAGGGGTGCCCATGCCGCTGGGTCAAACTGAGAAAGAAGGTTGAATGATTGACACGTCACTATTTCCTAGTTGGAAAAAAACACATGATGTCTGCAACGTTGCGACGATCGAACACGTGGGATACGCCGGGCAGATTCGGGGAAAACCAACACGGGATGACGTCAGCTATGTCAGTTATGAAAACTTGGAAGAGTCGACATAACTGTGTTACGTCAGTCAGCTATGTCAGTTATGAAAACTTGGAAGAGTCGACATAACTGTGTTACGTCAAGACAATTCTCTCGCTGCATGCGGTAGGTAAATGATGGTTGTCTCACGTCACCACGTAATGGCACACCCACTATGTTTCGTAGGAATCCGCATTCTTGAGAAACTCAAAACCTTTGGCATGATAAGCACAAAAACTTATCCATCCAAAGATAAACTCGTTCCATCTAAGGATAAAAACTTCTATACGGCTCTGAATCAGGAATAGTGCTTTTGACTCAACGAGTAAAACCTCAAGCCCATCAGAATTTCAATCATGGCCACCGGGGAACCAATATCAAACAAAAACGCCATCCTGACCAGCACAGCGGCAGCCACACAGGTAATTTCAGCGATGAATATCTCTCCCCCCCCCCCCCCCCCCCCCCCCCCCCCCCCTTTTAACCTGCCGAGCTGATAATTGGTCCGGGATTGTAGGACTTTGAGCCCATCAAGAACGTGGGCGCCCATCTTCACGCGTTTCACGCCTACGCGGACGATACCCAACGATGCGTTGAAGCCAACCACTACTGTGGCCATCTCAGTATGATTTTTGAAACCCCCCCTTTTCAACTTTGTTCAATCTCGGCCTACTTTTCACTGCCAAGGGAAAGTACGCAAAGCCTTTCCTTCGCGCAATGCTCACCATAACAACCAGACAACGACGTTCGCCAATGCCTCATATACGACACGGCGGATCGCAACGCACGACTCATTGGCATAGAGTACATGATTGCGCCTCACCTCTTCGAAGCACTGCCCCGAGAGGAGCGGCGACTATGGCACTCCCACGTCTACGAGGTCAAGTCGGGAATGCTCGTGATGCCGAACCGCATGGTCCCCGAGGCAGTATGGGACGCGGCCGAGACCAAGGAGATGGAGGAGGTTATTACCTTGTACGGGAAGACGTACCACTTTTGGCAGACGGATCGGGGGGACAAGTTACCGCTCGGGGAGCCCAAGTTGATGACGAGTTACACTGCGGCCGGACAGCTGAACTTTGATAAGGTAAAGGAGAGGGACGAGAAGTTGGGGGTCTCTTATGAGAAGAAAAAGGCGAGTCGGGAAGGTATCGAGTCTCCAATAATCCATCCTGGTATGTATTTTTTTTTTCCCCTTTTGTCTTCATTGTCTATCATGTCTGTTGCTTGTTCTTGCTTTGACCCTTTGCAGCAGCGAGGATAAACTGTAGAATACTAACTCTGCCAGATGCTGACTCTGCTTGGTCGTACAAACGTTGAGGGGAAGAACTTGGGGGTTTGTGCTTCTACTTTCGTTTTTTTTCCATTTCCGTCTTTTTTCCTTCCTTCTCTTTTTCCGCGTTTGCGATCATGAAAATCTGATGACCTTCGGGAAGGGAATATCGTCCTTCTTTGCCGCGTTTGCCAATGAAATCTGGTATGCCAATCCTGTATTCACTGATTCAATATGCACAAAAGAATCCTTCCATGAACTCGACGACTCGGTATATCAGAGGGGACGGGGGGTTAGTCCTCTATGAAGTACTGGGATAGTAATAGGCAAATGTTGGTAGCGATGTTTGCGCGTACACCGAAGAGCGGTCTGATCGTCGTGCGGGGATGGCATTGAATGGTCAATAGTTTCCATACTGTATGTACAGCACTGATGAGACAATGTCCTGTGGAATATGGCCCGCAGAATATGGCCCAAATGCAGGGTATCTCATAAGAAAAGAAACAAAAGCATCGGGACCAAGAGAGGAGAGTCCCCGTTGCACAGCATGATGGGTCACGTTATGTGTGTAAAGGACATGCAGAAACCCCGACCCAATACCACACCCTCCCCTTCTTCCTGCCTGTGAGTATCTTCCATCAAACAAATCGACGTCAAGGGTTCGACTGCATGTACATGGCCAAAATGCCGTGAACCGAGCCGACACATGCACTGTAACTGGAGTCCTTCAAGTCGCGCCAGCTCACCAAACATCAATAGGGTGAATTACAGACTCAAATGACACCGGACACCGGGACAGCAAAGCCGCGTAACCTGAGCTGGCCCCCTCCGCCCCGTGTGGAGATCTGGAAGCGGAGTTTGGCATCTCAACGAGAACAAAGAAGAACCAAGCCTTAGCCGCCTTCCCCCCCCCCCGAGACTCCCGAGTAAGCCGAGCGTGCCCTTTTCATCCCGAGTTCCGCGCGTCCGGATGCCACCAATCCCTGGCAAGCCAAACTGGGGCCGATTTGTTCATCAGGAATGAGAATGGACGAGAAGAAAGTAAAAAGTGGCCATTTTCCAACGTCACGTCGCATTCTAGCCGGGTTTGCCGCAGTAGCGCCCACCCACCAGCTGCAACCCCCCACGTCATTGCCATCCATACTGTAGCATTTCCTTTTCCTTTTTCGTGCATGTCGCAAGAGATTGGGTGCCATTTGGCCGTGGATGTTGGACGTTGAAAGGAGGGGTGGGGGAGACAAGGACTGAAGAGATCCGAGAGACAAAAGATTTGGAACAAAAGAGGCAGTGTTCTGCATTTCCCTCTTATCAGGCTTGTTTCCCTCTCGTATCTTATTCTGGCTTTTTCCTCTTTTTTTTTTTGTTTGTGTTTCTCTCCCTCTTTTCCTTTTCTTACTTTGCCGACATCACCGCTGCAAAATCAAAAGTGAAAAAAACAAAAGCACATCATCAAGAACAACGAGGAGAAGCAGAAGAAAAACGCCGCCCAATGACCTACCAAATCATGGGCATTGCCATCGTGGCTGCCCTCTACCTCCTCGTTCGGTACCTCAATGCCACCGACATACCCAAGATCAAGGGCCTTCCCGAGATCCCTGGCGTTCCCATCTTTGGAAATCTGATTCAGTTGGGGACGGATCATCCCCGAGTCGCGCAGAGATGGGCCAAGAAATACGGTCCCGTCTTTCAGGCTCGGCTTGGTAATCGCGTAGGTTTGATATCTTTCCTTCCATGTCCTTCTTTCTTCTTGTCCTGTTCTTCTTTTATTCCCTTCTTCTTTGATTCCCTTCTTCTTCACAGCTAACATTGCAATAACAACCCTCTTGCCTATTCACAGCGCGTCATCTTTGTCAACTCGTTCGACACAGTCCGCCATTTCTGGATCACCCACCAGTCCTCGCTCATTTCCCGTCCCAAATTCCACACCTTTCACTCCGTCATCTCCACCTCCCAGGGCTTCACCATCGGCACCTCCCCCTGGGATGAATCCTGCAAGCGCCGGCGCAAGGCCGCTGCCACGGCGCTCAACCGGCCAGCCACGCAGTCGTACATGCCCATCCTCGACCTCGAGTCCACCGACTGCATCAAGCATCTGCTCGAAGACTGCAAGGGCGGAACCCAGCCCCTCGATCCGGGTGCCTACCTGCAGCGGTTCGCGCTGAATACCTCCCTCACGCTGGGCTACGGATACCGGATCAACGGGTCCATTGAGAGCGAGCTGCTCAAGGAGGTAACCCACGTGGAGAGAGAGATTTCCAACTTCCGGTCCACGAGTAACAACTGGCAGGACTATGTGCCGTTGCTGCGTCTTTGGGGTCAGCAAAACTCGGCAGCCCAGGAGTACCGGGCCCGGAGGGACAAGTATCTCAGCGATATGCTCGATCGCTTGAAGAGGGAGATTGAGGAGGGCACGGACAAGCCTTGTATCACGGGAAATATTCTAAAAGACCCAGAAGCAAAACTGAATCAGGGTCTGTTCCTTCTTGCTTCTGCCCTCTGTGCGATGTAGTTGTTGCCCAAAGCTAACTTGACGTCTCTCTCTCTCTCTCTCTCTCTCTTTTTTTTTTTCTTTTTTTTTTTCCCTTCTTTTCTTTCTGTTCTTTCCAGCCGAAATCAAAGCCATCTGTTTGACCATGGTCTCAGCCGGCCTGGACACCGTCCCGGGCAACATCGTCATGGGCATGGCATATCTGTCCACCCCGGAGGGCCAAGCCGTGCAGGCCAAGGCGCTCAAGGCCATCTACGACGTCTACCCCGACGGAGACGCATGGGAAAAGTGTCTTGTGGAGGAAAAGGTGCCATACCTCACAGCCTTTGTCAAGGAAACTCTGCGATACTGGACTGTGCTTCCGATTTGTTTACCGCGAACCAGCGTGGAGGACATTCGCTATAAAGATGCGGTGATTCCTGCAGGAACCACGTTTCTCATGGTACGGCCCTCCCTCCTTCTGTCTCTGTCTCTGTCTCGCTTTCACTTTGGCTTTTTTTTCCCTCCCATTTTCTTTCCCACATAGCGAAAAAAAGGAACCTTTGCCTCGAGAGGCTCTTGACGTATGGGCAATGGAAAACATGTGACTGACCTCACCCGTGCTTGATATGCGCGCAGAATGCCTATGCCGCCGACTACGACGAGCAACGCTTCAAAATGCCCGAGAAATTCGTCCCCGAACGCTACCTCGACGAGTCAGACGTCGGCACGCCGCACTTTGCCTTTGGGGCAGGCTCTCGCATGTGCGTGGGCTTCCATCTCGGCAGCAAGCAGCTGTACACGGCCTTTGTCCGCCTCATCACCACGTTTGAGTTTTTCCCGTCGGACGATGCTCGTGACGCGCCGAGCATGAACTGTCTGGACTGCAACGCGACGCCGACGTCTCTGACGCTGGATCCGAAGCCATTTCGAATCGGACTGAGGCCGCGGTCGGAGGAGAATGCGAGGCGATGGATTGCGGAGGCGGAGGAGCGGACTGCGCATCTGAGGCGCTAAGGGTGCTGACGATGATGCGCTTTCTTTTTCTGTCTCTTTTTTCTTCTTTTTTCCCTTGTTTTGGAAGAATGGTGGGGGGGGAAGGAGAGAGGATGGAGAGAGTACGAGGAGTTGTTGTGGCTGTGGTACTCTGGAGCCGCATCCTTGTCATCCTTGTCTGAACGGGGTTGGTTTCAAGCCCGTTTAATTTTGATTAGGGTGAGCCTTGTGCTGTCCTGGCGACGCAATCGGTGCTCAAGCACATTGGTTGCAAAACGCCCATGTGAAGAATCAAGACCGTTTCGTGTCTGTTCAATCTTCCCCTTTCCCTTTATGTTTTACCCTTGCTCGAACCATCATGTGAAACCAAAATGTTTCTGCAGGGTAGCATCAATGTCCTTTTTTTTTTTTTTTTTTTTTTTTTTTTTTTTTTTTTTTTTTTTTTTTTTTTTGGGTGTGTGTGTGTGTGTGTCTTGGGGCTGGGCTGACCCGTTATCAGCCGTCGCCGGCAAAGCTGAACAGACTAGCCAATTGGCGAGAGATTATTTTACGGGGCCAGCGTAGGGCATCGTGGCATGGCGACTCGGTCGTGTTGCCATTTCACCATTTCACCATTTCACCATTCACCTGGTCGATCAAGAGACGGCTGCGCGCGTCACCAGATAGATCAGATCAGATCAGTGTGCACTGCCTGAATGCGAGCCGCAGCCGCAGACATCAAGGCGCAGACATGGACCGGACTCGAGTGAGTGCATGTACGCATCGGGACAAGCAAGACAGAGTGATGTCGACAGGAGCGTCGACCTCGTAGAATCGGCACTGGGCGCAGCCACACGAGCAGCCACACGAGCAGCCACACGAGCAGCCACTGGTGCACGATTGTGACCACATGTCTTACGCGGTCAAGGGTTGAGACTAGCGCAGATACAGCCGAGCAGGTGGGTCCCTGCTGTGGCATCGCGTCGTGATGTGACTGGCTGAGAGCGAGAGCTTGCTGGTTGCCACCCGACGAGACATGGATGGATGCACATGGCATGGTCCCGCGCCAGCGCCAACAGGAGTTCCGCCAACAGCCTTGGAAAGCTATTCTCTTCTCCCCAAGTCGGATGTCCCAAGTACGGTCTCTCGGGGTCCGGACATTCCCTCGTCATGGCCATCAGTGTAGCTCCTCTTCGTCTGGACCGGACCCCATCCTGCGTCCCTGTTTTCCAGAAGCGGGTGATTCAGTCCAGGCCCTTCCCCTACTACAGGCATGAAACCGTTTGGCACCAGAACAGAACCAAATCCCTGCCCAATGCCGTCGTCTAGTAGGCCTGGGTAGTAGGTACTCAAGCTGTCCATGTGGCACCATTGTCCAGTGGCCTGTTGAGCTGTCGAGTACTAGCACCTGAGGCGCAAAAGGTTGGACGTGAACGTGCAGGGAGCACATATTACCCGTTGTTGGAACTCAGAGTGCTAGCTAGGTACTTCTGCTTACCTACCCACTAGTAGATGCCGTACAGAAGGTACATTCCTACTACCTACTAATACCGGTCCCCTTAACCTACACACCGTCTGGTTGCAGTCGAGCTCGCACAACTGGCCTCCCCCCGTTTCTGGTCGGTGGGTACCTAGGTACTTCGGTGCAAACTTCGGTAATGGTAGAGATTACTTCCATGCACGTGGTCTCATCGTCCTCCGCCGCCATTGCTACAAGTACTCAATACATGACATCGCTCTCCCCCCAATTGCAAAGCTCTGCCAACTCCGCCAGCTGCTTAGTACTCAGCATCAACAAACGCCGCCTCCAGTCAAATCGCTTCTTGGCTTCTCCTCTCTCTTTCCCCTGCCCACCCTGTCTTCCTCGCCTTCGCCTTATCATCAGAACTCGTCCACCCGTTCGCCCCTGACAAGCCAGAAGCTGCTTGTTCCCTTTACCGTTTCAATCGCCTCCGCCTCTTCGTCACCGGCGTTATAACGTACGCACATCGACCAAAAAAAAAGGGATATACCCGGCGTCTGGCACAAGGCTTCGCCACTTTCCGGCCGACCCGCTCGGGGGTGTGTGTTGTTGCTGTCATTAAAAAGCACACGTCTGCGCCATCAACACACTGTCGAATCTGACGGGAGCACATCCGGACAAAACAATGCAGTGAACGAAAAGCACCCAGGCCGACCTCACTCCAGTCTTGGTTCTCGTCGGAAGTCGGGCTGGACAGCCTCATTGCTTGCGTTTGACGAATTCGACCGCCACAAACACATCGTCGTGCTACCCATATACGCCTAGAAAAGACGGAAGCAAACAGAAAACGCAAGAATAACGCTAAAAGAAGGAGAAAAAGAAAAACCAAAAAGAAAGAAAGAAAGAAAGCAAGAGGCTGCAATCTTCAAAGGTTGCACTGTGCAACGGAGCGTCTGCGTTGACTTCGCCTTTTGCCTTCAATCTCAATTTCGGCAATCTCTTCTTCTCGCTTATAGCAATTCTTGGCCACCCCCTTCCTCCCTCGATCCTCGGAGCTCAATGCACAAACGCTCCTCACCAAAGCAAATCAATTTAGTCGTTGCCATCAGCCTTGGCACCAAAACCTCGCTATGGACTCGTAAGTATTCTTTCTGACTCTTGTTTCACCGTGTCATGAGACACCGGTACCCTAGAGTCGAATCTGTTTCGTCGACCCCGCCGGCCTCCCGTTCCCGTGATCCCTACATTCCGAGACCACGATAACGACCACGGCTAATCATGTTTTTGGTTGGTAGCTTAATGTACACAGCCAGCTGGTCTCAATACCACCAATCGTCATCCGGACCGCCATCCCGACCGTCATCCGGACGCTCCTCACAACGGTCCTCAGGCCGCGCTCTCGGCCATATTCGCTCTCTTTCCTCAGTCGCTTCCACAACTCAATCGACCCCGTCGTCTCCCGTTTTCCAAAGACCTTGCTTGCCTATGAAATCGCCATCCACGTCACACGTACCGACCTTTGCCCTCATTTCTCGCTCCAACACACTGCCTCTGCCGATCGTCAACGATGAAATGAGTACGCTGCCGGATCCTCGGAGCCGATCGAAAACTCTGGAGAGGATCAATGACGAGTCCGAATCGGGTTCCAATCACCACCCAGACCTGGACGATGAAGTTGCGACGTTGAGCACCAAACTCATCCACGCCATCAATTATCAGACGGTCCTGGACGATACGCTGTCTGCAACGCGTCATGAGCTGTCTGCCGCCCAAGACCGTATTCGGGAGCTGGAAGCACAGAACACCTCCCTGCAGGAAACACTCAAAGGCGACGTGTGGGTTCGTCGATCCTCGCTCGACAATGAAAGACGGGCCATGCAACTGGAAAAGAAGACCATGCAGGCCAAGTTGGCCGAAGAAACCAACAAGCGCGTCGAAACCGAAAAAGAAAAGCGCAAGATTGAACAAGAGCTGGAAAACTTGACCACGGCGCTCTTCGAAGAGGCCAACAAGATGGTCATTGGTGCCAAGGAAGAGGCTCAGGCGCAGCACGATGCTCTGCAACGCAAAATCGACCAGCTCAAGGCCCAACTCGTCGACTCCGAAAGCCTCCTCAAATCCCAGCAAGAGCAGCTTTCCCAACTCAAGAGTGTCATGGAATCCATGGCGTCCGAACATGATGATCAACCATATGGAACCGCACCGCCATCGCCCGTGACCGGGCCCTTGGAGCACGAGGGCAATCAGCAGTCCGCATCTGCTCTTGGTCATGATCCTTCTTCTCCCACCACCGAGTCATTCTCGCCTTGCCCGCCGACCTGCCTTCAACATCTGATCAGCCCGGTTCTGCGCACGGATCTGGCGGCCTACGATGACTTTGTCAGCCTTGCCAGGCTTTCGCACAATCGATCCTCGCCCACTCGGGTGTCGACGGGGTCTTTGTCAACGGGGTCATTGCGTGGTCTGAATGCGTTGGCACGGAGTCTCGGTGGTTCCACGTCGAGTGCACACCCGTCCAACGGTTCCACCACATCACTGAGCATGTCAACGCAGGCCGACGGGAGCGCTCCTCAATCTCCCAACACCCCCGCCTCTGCAGCCAGCATGGGCTCAGCGGGAGCTCTGACACCGCCATTAAAAGACACTCGGTTCTACAAGCGTGCCTTGGTCGAGGACATTGACCCGACCCTCCGTCTCGACTTGGCCCCCGGACTGTCATGGCTTGCGCGCCGCACCGTGCTGAACTCCATTGCCGAAGGCTCCCTGGTTGTGGAGCCTATACCATCGTCGAGTGCCACCTACATCGCCATCGTCAAGCCTCAGATGCAGCCCTGCGCCCTCTGCGGGGAGTCCAGAAAGGATTCTCGTTATCTCCGCAATCACCGATTCCGAACGAGCGAGACGGACACGGCCCAACGATACCCATTGTGTAACTACTGTCTCAACCGTGTTCGCTCCACCTGCGAGTACCTTAGCTTCCTTCGTGTGGTCAAAGATGGTCACTGGCGGGCCGATGACGTGGATCAAGAAAAGGCAGCCTGGATCGAGAGCGTCAAGCTGAGAGACCAGATGTTCTGGGCTCGAATTGGTGGCGGGGTTGTCCCGGTAAGCCATGATGCAGCCGCTTCCTCTTCCGCAGGGGAATCAGTATCTGGTCGCGGCTCGGAAGACGCTCCGTCGGTTGAAATACATGAGCCAACGAATAGCCTCAAAATCATGACGCATTGTTCCACGCCAGAAATCTTGAGCTGTGAAGACATGACCAAGATGAAGCCGCCTGGTCCACAAACTCCCCCCGAGCAGACGGAAGGTGGTGGTGGTAAGATTGTATGCGTCACGGTACAGTCTACCGACTCTCTTAGCTCAACCGATACCGACAGTATCAGACGACTATCTATTGAAGCATAAGTGTGGCGTTGGTCACTGCAGGGCAAAGCCCCCCCCCCCCCCCCTTTTTTTTTTTAATCCTTCAACATCTTTATTTCCCCACCTTTTATTATTATCATACTTATTTTCCCCTTCTGGACGTGCAACAGCTCTTTCGAACCGGGCGTTGGGGAGAGATTGAATGTCTCTTTTTTCTCCCTCTGTTTTTCTGTTCTTTTTTTTTCTCTTCTATATTTCTTCTTCTACTACTTCTTCTACTTTTCCTTCTTCCTCTTATTCCTCTTCTTCTACTACTTCTTCTACTTTTCCTTCTTCTTATTTCTCTTCTTCTACTACTTTTTCTTCTTCCTCTTCCTCTTCTTTTACTACTTTTCCTTCCTCCTCTTCTTCTTCTAATTTGTCGTTTTTCTATTATTCATCCTGCATTTCTCCCTCTTTCTTTTCGTTCTACGGGTATGGCAAAAATAACGAGAGGCATGACATGGCGCAGCATCGAAAAAAAATGCATTTAACGGGGGAGTCTTTTATGAACGGGTTGTCTGATATGCAACCGTAATGCAATGCAAGGCAACGCTTCAAATCATGAGAAAACACTTTTTTGTACGTAATGGTAATTTGGGAATGATTGAGAGAGCAATTGGCGCCGGCATCGACACTGCATGGACACTTGGGGCATTGAGTTGGATGGGTCCGGTTGCGATGACCATTATTTCTCAATTCATGGTTGTATTGCTCTTGATTGTGCTTTCGTATTTGCTCTTGCTCTTGCTTTGCATGGTCTCGTACTGTCCGTGTCTGGTTGCTTCTAATGACTGTGCCCAAATCGTCCATGAACGTTAAATCTGTAGGATAATAGACGTGCACTCGCCCACCTTGCATGGTCAAATAGCAATCGCAACACCATCTCATCTATCACGAAACTGAATCACGCATTGTGCCAACAAGACCCGAATAAGTTACTTTCGAATTCCCTAGCTGTAGAAACATGGCGTTATTTTGTGGAGAAGAGAGAAATTGATACAAGACATCGTTTTTGCCCCATTTTGGCCCCCTTTTACGTCCAGTCCTTATATATATTTTTTTTGGTTCCCTCCTTGCCTTGATTCAATCAAGAAGGGACAAGACCTTTTTTTTTTAACCCTTTCGCCTCGTTCTTTTGATACAGTTGCATTAGCATGCTTGGCATGGGTTTACCAATGTCGTTGGGCCGGCTCCAACAACGTTTCAGATCAAGAAATCGGGCTTTCCCTTTTGGTTTTAGACCCCCCACTTGGAAAAAGAATGAAAAAGAAAGGAAGAGAAAGGAAAAAAAGAAAGAAAGAAAGAAACAAAATAAACAAATCATTCCATCTTTCAAAGTTCCTCACGAATAGTAGCATCTTGGCCCTCGCTGGCAGGCTTGGCTTTGAGCCACTCTGCTTCCTTTTCACCATCACGACTCGCGGCTGCGTCCTTGGGGGCATCCGCCTGTTTATCTTTGACAGTTTCTTGGTTGACTCCCTGGACATCCGGATGAGGAGGTGCCACGCCTACCATGTCAGCGGGCCATCCACCCTCAGGAGGCGCTATCTCGGCACCGTATTCGTCAATCACCCGCGTACGGGTCTCATGCTTGGTCTCAAACTTGACTTTACCCTCGAGCTGTTTCACCTGCTCTTCGCTCAATAGGTTGCCATCTTGATCACGGTACTCAATCTTCTCTTCCTGGGAAACGACCCTACGAGAAGGAGCTGCCGGCTTCGCAGAGATAACCGCCTCATTGTTTTCAGCCAGCTTCTGGCCCTCTTGAACCGGAGGAGGAGCAGCATTAGACTGGGGAATGTTGGAACTGGCAGCTAGCAGCGGGCCTTCCTCGATACTGCGAGACGTGTATTCATCGTACTGCACTGCATGTTAGTCGAATTCTTTCTAGTTTGATATGTATCGCTTGTGTAAAAAATAAAAAAATAAAAATAAAAAAAAGTAAAAAAAAAAAAAAAAGACAAAGAGAAACCTCTGAGTCTGTCTCTCGCAGTCTCCTTCGACATAACTCACCCGATCGAAAAAAGTGTTGCAGTCCCAGTCCCAGGTGTTCAATACCTTGGCCCGATTGCAATCAGCCTTGGTCCAGCTGTTACCATATGCAAGTGGGGAATAAAGGGAAAACGCAGCAATGGACATGACAAGGAACAGCATGGTGGCAGCCTTGTTCACAATGGCATTGTCCTTGGCACTAACGCCAGGAACGCGAGCCGTCAAAAAGTCAAACAACTGAGATAGGGTCATGATGGCAAAGTACAGAGCAGGAAAGTAGTGATGAAGGAATAGCTGACGAGCCATGAGGAAGAAGGGAAAGTAGTGAAGAGCCCAGCCCAAGATCGAAGTTCCCAGCTCGTAGTCAAATCGCTTGAAAACGGGGTTGGCATAGTCATTACAGCTCCTCTGCCAGCGCAAAATGGCCACAATCTTGAACAACGCCCAGACAACGATGGCAATGGATGAAGACCACCAAATCACCGGATTGCCAATAAGATAGATCTGGGTGTGGTTCTGGCCCCAGAAGTTGATGCCACGTCTCAGGATTGGCCATGCCTGGGGACGGGAATCCCAGGCGTGGGAGTCGGTCAGACCGGCGTTTGTTGTCCACATGACCTTGTGGAGTTCCAAAAACTTTCCAAAGAAACCTGGGTTACGGTAGTTGACCTTTTCGGTGTTTTCGCCAAACTGAGGGTGCTCGTTGTGCTCAACGTACCACAAACTGTTGGGCAGACTACCGCCACGAGCACAAGTTACCTCCTGTTGCTCCGAGGCCCAATCGGGTAGCTTGACCTTGTGGGAGAACAAGACGCAGTTTGTCATGACGTGAACGAGGCGGAACTTGGTCTGAATCGTTCTCAATCGTTCCTTGGCAACAGAGTTGAGAGACTTTTGCTTCACAATCTCAACACGGAAAAAGTCGTTGGCATCGCCTTCAAAGCCCTCGTGTCCGTAAGCTGAAACCTCCTGTTGCCAGTCAGCCTCCGTGATGGGGGGCCGCACGTCATGAGAGTGAAGGCGACGATGCGTCGGCTGGTGGAACAGACGGATAATAGCTCCGTTCTCAATGAAATGGGGACCGCCAGGTAGATTGTCCCATGCCATCGAACCATTGATGGGGTTGCCGTCGCTGCCGAGGGGTTGCGTCTGGTTCTCCAAGAGCCAGAAATTATTGCTATCTTTGTGAGGATACAGTGTGATTTGCTGCTGCTTACTTCCAGTGGGGTACATAAGAGGGTGCGAGTGAAGATAGCCACCCTGGGTGTTGACGTGACGAATGGTGACTCGACTGCCAAAGACGACGTCTGCAGCCACGTCCTGCATGCTCTTGCTGTTCAAAGTTGCCTGAAACTCAGAGCTCATGAAGCCGTCACCGTCGCCAGGGTTGACAAGACAGACGAAGTGAATAGCAAACATGGCCATGTAGAAAGTGGCAGGAATGACAATCAGGCAAAACACACGAGCCATGAAATGTTTGGTCCAAAGACGCATGGTGACGTTCTTGTTATCGCCCAGGAGAACCCAGAGCTGTACAAGGGTGAGAGCGCCAACCCAGGCAATGGTGAACAAGCCCACCCACTTGATACTGGCCGTGATGCCCAAGCCAAGACCAGTCATGGCCAACCAAAACCACCAGACGGGCTGGAAAGCCTTGGCCGGACCAAGCTCATGTTGATTCGTAAAGCATGTAAAGGCGAGGGCGGTGAAACCGGTCGCAGCTACCAACGGGGAGTCGAGGAGGATTAATCGAGCTTGAGTCAAAAGACCATTCTCTAGCAGTCTCTTGTTAGCTACCATTTACATCGACACTTGAAGCGGGCCCAGCGATGGGGCGACATGGGAAACACGAGAGCAGCGTACCAAAGATGATGAGCGATGCGCCCATAGTAGCGGTCATCGTTCGACAACCAGCAGCCTTGAGGGTGAAGAACATGCATGGAACCAACAGAACGCCACAAATGGCAGGGAAGAGGCGCATGGATACATAAGGAACTCCAGGTTCGATATAATCCTTGCCGATTTCCTTGAAGTCAAAGTTGCCATCGAAGCCCGCCAGCCAGCCGAACAATGCAATCAGCATCTTGGCCAATGGAGGGTGCACGTCCATGAAGAATCTGCCCTTGATGTATTTCGAAGCGAAGCCGCCGAAGCTATTTCGTGTCCAGATTGATCAGCTTCAGTCTGTTCAGACGATGGATTGGATGACATCAGGCACTTGAGCTCGAGCTCGAGCTTGAGCTTGCGTGTTAAACTTACTGCACTTCGTCAAATACAACACTGCTGGGCTGGTAGATGCGAAAAATGCGGACGACAGCACCCAGAAGCGTCAATGACAGACAAGTCAGGTAATCTGACAATGGCAGTTGGAAGACATCGTTGTCTTCAACGCCGTCGGACTTGTACGAAGTGATTTTGTTTGGCTTAACCTTGGTCGAAGTCGGCGGCTGAGGGCTCTTGCCACGAGCCGAGCTCGATCTCGCCATAATCGTGTCGATGAAGATCAGTTACCAGGCCAGGCGTAAGATGTTGAGGTTGCAGGAGGGCAATTGCTCGTCGGAACTAGAAGGTTTGATCGTAGAATGTAATAATGAGAAGGTAGAATAGAAAAGAAAAAAGGAAAAGGAAAAAGAAAAAGAAAAAGAAAAGATGGTTAAAGAGAGTGAACGAAAGACGGGAATATTACAATGGTCACATCGATTGAAAATGAAACAATGGGTGGGTTGAAAGAAAGGTTGACTCCGTTCGACAGTTCAAGAAGCAACGGAGGATTGGGTAAGGATGTGGGTGGTCGAGGCAGGATAAGGGGCGGCAATTTTCTGGGGCGAATCATTGATGTGCCCTGGTCTGTGATCTGGGATCCCGGAATTCTGGCGTCAAGTGGACTGGTCTGCTCGTGCAGTGGGTGGAACAAACTTTTCGACCAACCAAGCCAAGTAGACTCTGTCCAACATTGAATGAATGCACAGGTGGCCTCTTGAAAGAACGTTGAGGCCAGCTGGACGCCATCGCTGGCCGCCAGCTCGCATCGCAGCAAGATCATTGATACTTGAGTGGTCTGCGGCCGAGCAACTGCGTAGACAAGTACCTCGAACCACCACCATCTTCTCCCTTCAGCCCGACTGGCATTCGACAGACTCCAAATGAAGAAAAACGAGGCTGGCCTTTGCGGCCCTGCCTATGCCCTCAAGCTGAGTCAAGTTGGAGGGCCCAGAAATGTGTCC
Organism: Claviceps lovelessii; assembly: GCA_018360185.1. Taxonomy (NCBI): domain Eukaryota; kingdom Fungi; phylum Ascomycota; class Sordariomycetes; order Hypocreales; family Clavicipitaceae; genus Claviceps; species Claviceps lovelessii. The sequence continues at coordinate 24,166 of SRPU01000182.1, forward strand.
GCGCAAGGTCGTACGATTAGGAGTAGAAGCACCGACATCGTATTATTGATCAATGATAGGATAGCACAGGGAGCGATCCGATGCGATGACAGCACATCATTTGGCAGCACTTGATGGAATCTAAGAAGCTGCACATGATGTGCCCGAACCACGCTGGCCTCTGCCCACAGTGAGCTTGGGGAGCTCAAGTGGGCCCTGCCGTGGTTATTTTCAGCTAAAACCCAGCTGCATCGGTCGGTGATTGGCCCCACATGCATGCAAAATCACCAATTACAACAATGGAGGAGCACCACTTCCTCCTCGCCAGAAATGTCCACAACCATTGGCATTGCCGCCGCAAGTTGTCGCCCGAGCATTGCATATCGATGAACAAATACATCTGTCATTCCAAGGAATTCAAGGCCGGCCTGTCTCTTTTGCCGACAACGTCTTTGGCGCGACAGCCACCGTCACAACATTGTGCTGCCATTGCTCGGATCAATATAATTCCGAAACCCATTGACAACACAATTCGGTCCGAGTCAGGCCGACTCGCGCGGACAGCTGGAAAATCCGTGACTAAAGACGCAGTTCACTTGAGCTCGCGACTTCCATCAGTTCTACTACAAGTCCAGTTCCCGCCACCTACGGGACAACATGTCCGCAGTCCCGACGAATGGCGACCCGGCCGCTGTTTTGGACGAGCTGAAGCCTCCTCCCGGTGTCGTCCTACCGCCGCGCGAGATCCGCAACATTCTGGAAAAGACGGCCGGTTACGTAGCACGAAATGGTGCGGTATTCGAGGATCGTATCAGAGACAAAGAAGCGCAAAATCCCAAGTTCAGCTTCTTGAATCCATCCGACGCCTACTTTGCCTTTTACGAATGGCGCCTAAACGAGATCAAATCCGGGCGAGGCACCGACATCGCCGCTGGCCGAGCGGGACAAGCACCCCCTGAGCCCGAAAAACCCAAAGGTCCGCCCAAACCTCCCGACTTCGACTTCTCGGCGCGCATGCCACGCATCAATCAGAAAGATCTCGAAGTCATCCGTCTTACTGCCCTCTTCGTGGCCAAGAATGGCCGGCAGTTCATGACGCAGCTGGCTCAGCGTGAGACGGGCAATCCGCAATTTCAGTTTCTCATTCCCAATCACACATTTCACAATCTCTTCCAGCACATAGTGGAACAGTACACGGTCCTCATACGAGCGGGCGGCATCGACGGAGAGGGCGGCAAGCTTCAACAGGAACGAACGGTGGAGCTCGACCGCAATATCGAGGATAAGTACCGAATATTGGCCCGAGCCAAACAACGGGCAGAATATGCCAAGTTCCAAGAACTGGAGAGGCAGAAGAAGGAGGAGGAGGAAGAAAAGAAGAAGCAAGAATTTGCACGAATAGACTGGGCCGATTTTGTCGTGGTGGAGACCATCACGTTCAGCGAAGCGGACGAGACGGCGAACCTGCCACCACCAACGAATTTGTCGGAGCTTCAGTACGCGTCTCTTGAAGATAGAAACAAGGCATCCATCAGTGCGAATCTGCGGATCGAGGAGGCCTTTCCTGACGAGGACCTCAGCAACACCGGTCTTGCTGCTGCACCGCAATCACCCGCGCAGCCCCTTCCTGCGCATCCTAGCTCCGGTGCTCTGCAAACATCACAGCCGTCCCCCCAGCCGGGTCAAGCGCCGACAGTCCAAGCATATTCTAACGGTCATGCTGCCCAAAGACCGGCGACTGAGGATGAAGAGGCTCGTCGCATTCAGGAACGAGCTGAGGCGCAGGCTCGTATGCAACAAGCGCAATCAGAAGCAAGAGGTGGCGCCCCGCCCATGAAAATCCGCGAAAATTATGTGCCTCGCGCGGCGCAACGTACGGCGACTCGACCCGGGCCTGCAACGGCCCTATGTCCCAACTGTAAACAGCAAATACCTATTAACGAGCTGGAGGCTCATATGCGAAGTATGTGTTTCCGTTCCCGCGACATGAATCTTGGCTCTCTCTCTCTCTCTCTCGCGTATTTCCGGCTAACAGATGTATGTAGTCGAATTGCTGGATCCGCGATGGAAAGAACAGAAAGCGGCTGCTGAATCGCGATACTCGGCGACAATCACGGGATCAGAGATTGCTCAAAATCTCAAGCGTCTTGCCAGTCAACGGCACGACGTGTTAGATCCTGCCACCGGGCAGGCAATTTCAGAAGAGGAGCTGGCACGGAGGAAGCGGGCTGCCCCCAACCCGCCCGAGGTGCAGCCTGAAAATCGTCCACAGCCGATGACCCCTCAAGCGGTAAACGTGGAGGAGCAGATTCGCGCTATTCATCAGAAGTTTGCTGGTGATAGGAAGTAAGAGGCTGGAAAGAGCACCTGCGACAAGTCAAGCAAAGAGCATGGAGTCATTTCGTTCAGCTCTGCACCTCCAGAAGTCGGCCGTGTAGTTTTTCTGAGGGGTTTTTTTTTTTTTGGGGGGGGGGGGGGGGGGTCTTTTTTTTTCTCCTTTCTTTTTGGTGTCAAGGCTACATGTTTCTCATAGTCTGGCGCAAGGCTAAGTAAGAGTGCAGGATGATGATTGGGCTCTGCAGCTAGGCATCGGCAAACATACAAGAGTTTGGGTCCAAAATCGAATGAAAAAGGGCAAAGAGTGTCTCCCGAACCTTTATAACGGGATGTACACGCTGTAAGTTAAATATACCAAGGATAATCAGGGCGTTGGATCATGGCAAGGGCGTTATTTTGTTTTTCATGTATTTTTCTAGTTTACACTATTTCAACTGGTGGATCCACTATAGAGGCGGTCTGAAAGGTGCATGTGCTGGCCAAGATGAAATCATTGCCCGGCTTCACCCCGCCGCACGTCAGTGGTTGGTGTCAACTTGTGCATGTCGTCGCCCTTCCGCCTTGTTTCGAGTCCCACCCTCCGCTTCACGCAATCAACATCCCATGCCATCCCATCCTGCGCAAGATTCATACGAGCACCTCTCGATCGTTCACCGCCACCCATCCTCCATCAGGATCGGGAACGTATTTGCGGCCTGTTCCCCGGAAACCCCTCTCGCCACTCTTTTTCATCCACGGCTCGCGAGCAAAGAAACAGCGATTCTTGGCCGCCCTCAAGATTCGGCGCAAACGAAACATCCCCTACCACCGCCACCACCACCACCACCACCACCAACCCCCGGTTCTGGTGCCAGAAGCACAACAGGGAGCTCGGGAACGGCATCATAATCACAGACAGCAAGCGCAATAGACGTGTTTTCATCATCCAAAAACCGCCAAACTGTCTGGACAACACGACATCGGTCGGGCTCCCGACAACAAGCCCACCTCTCCCACCTCCCCATCGTCCGCGCCTCACAGTCCCTCGTCGCTTCATCGGCCCATCATGCAGGTCATGCCTGACGCGCGGCAGCAGAGTTTTGACGAGATTTACGGGCCGCCAGAAAACTTTCTCGAAATAGAAGTGCGTATCTTCTCTGTGTGCAGCAGGAAAACTCTTGGAGATGATTGTTCTCCATTTAGCGATTCCTTTTTTTTTTCCTCCGCCCTTTTCCCTACAGAGTTACAAAGACGAGCTTGTTAAACTATATTTGTTTTTACTTGTTATTTTTTTATTTTTTATATTTATATTTTTATTTTTTTATTTTTCTTTTAAA
>SRPU01000183.1:0-27777 GCA_018360185.1 Claviceps lovelessii
TTCTTTTTATAGAAGGAATAATAACTTCTACACTCTCTATAGATATAGTGGTATTTTTATTTTATTATAGAAAAATTTAGTAAATTTTCTAAATACTAAAAGTTCTCTCCTAGGCTTATAACCTATTAGAAATAACTAAGGTGGGTGCTATAGAGCATAGCTTACTAAGGTAGTAGGCTTAGTAAGCATACACCTATAGGTTCACTGCTCTGCAGAGCAGAGCACTGTAGCAAGCTATAGTTAGCTAAATCTTATATAAAATAGAAGCTTTTGCGCTGCTTTTAGTACTATTTAATTTACTAAAGAATTTATAATAATAATATCTAATAAAAATTATATCTAATCTCTAACGATCCTCTTTATTTGTATATATATATATATATATATATATATATTGAGGAAAACTTTTCGCAAATTCGCCCGCACCGCAGTAGCGACGCGGAATTAACTCTAAACCTCTTAAAAAGTGCAGAAAAAGAATTGCTATATCCGTTTATTCTTATCTTTAATAGCGCATTAGTACTAGAGTATAGGCGCAGTAGATAAGGCAATACTAATAGATATTAATAGTAGAAACTATAGCCTTATATAGAGCTACTATTACCTACTTATAAGTTAGAGTAGCTTTATATTAATAGTACCCTAAGTTGCTTTTACACTACTGCCTGCGTATAAGTAAATATTAGATTACCTTATAGTTAAATATAATAAAATAACTAAACTTATACTAGCTATAGTGCTAGAGAGTGTATAGAATATTATTCTCTATATAAATAATATAGCTTTAATACGCACCTAATGTAGCCTTTTAATGCCCTAAACCCTTATTAAAATAATAATATTAACTTTATTATTACCCTATAAATTTATTATAGTTTAAAACCTTAAAGAAATAGTAAAGTATATAATTAAGAAAGCTATAAATACTAGAAATATACTAGCCTTAAGCTAGGCTAGCATTACTATTAAGGGGATTTTCTATTTCTTAGTTTAATAGGTTTACTTTATAACTATAGTAGTACTCCCTTAAGTTTATTATAAAACTATTATTAAAGGCACTATTATAGCTAAAGCTATTTAGAATTATTTACTTAAAAATATTATTACTACTATTAATTAAGCTACTAGCACTAATACTATAGTAGTAGCTTACTACCTTTAGAGTAGTAATACTATTATTATATTCTAAGATATAGTAAAGCCTTATACTAAAGACACTATATAGATTAGTACTGCTTTTAGACTAAAAGCAGCACTAAGCTAATATATATTTAGTATTATTATTAAGGGCTTCCCTATATACTATATATAGAACTAGGAGAGAGGCTATATTCTCTAAGCCTTAGTTATAGCTAATAGTTAAGGCCCTATATAGGTTATAGTATAAAAGCTATATAGCATTACTATATAGTCCTTTTTTATTATTACTATTAATAGCATTAAAGTAGTAAATAGGCTATACTATACTAGTATTATTTATAAGGCTAAGATATTTAAAGCTAAACCCTATAATAAGGCTATTTACCCCTATTAGTATTATAGGTGTTTTAAATTTAGATATATTACTATACATTATACTATGCCTTTATAGTGTAGCTACTACACTACTAGCTATTATATAGAAAGTAAGTAGTTTTACTTAGTATTAATAGGAGCTATTTATAAATACTATATTAACTATTTAGGGCTATACTTAGTATAGTCCTATATATATAATACTACTAATAAATAATAAAACTATATATATACTATATACCTAGTATAGCCCCTAGCCTTTACTAAACCCTTCCCTTAGTTAGAATAAAAAGAATAAACTAAAGTGCTTAGCTATAGCTAAAGATAGAATATAAGCAATCTACTTTTATAAAAGGCTTTACTTTAAAAATAAGTTAGTTAACTATATACCTACCTTTCTAAATTAAGGCTAGAATTAATATAATGTTTATAAGTAGCTATAGAGGCCTTTCTAAGCTAGCAATTTATAGCTACTATAGCCCTAAATAAGCTAAGTCTAACCTAATATATAATATAAGGTATATAATTAAGGTTATATACTAGAATATATAGAAGAAAACCTATTTAATATACTTAGCGCTAGAGTCCTAGCCTAGCATTAATATAATAGTAATATAGAAACTAGGGACTTTAAATAGTAAACTACTTAATTCTAGCCTTAGCTACTTTTAGCTTATAACTTAGAGTAGCTATACTATAATTTATATATACTGCTAGTATAGACTTAAGGTATAGATAATATAGGCTAGTAAGGACTAATACTTTATTATAATAGTAGGGCATAATATCTACTTTATTTACTCCCTAACCTATAAACCTAACTAAACTTTACCCCTACTTAAATTTATATTAGCCCTACCCCTTAATTATAGTGTCTTTATTAGTAACTTTAACTAATATTACTTACTTTAAAATTATTATAATTAGACCTTAGTAGAATATAATATACTTCTTATATTAGTAGAGTAGTAGTAGCTTAGACTTATAATGCCTTAGGGTAAGGTAATATAGAGAATATAAGGGAGAAGGGATAGTACTATTAACTATACTTAAGCTATCTATAGTATAAATATTAACTTCCTAGAAAGCTTAGACCTTATTAGGTTTAACTATATACTATAGCTTATTTATATAGGCTTTAGCCCTAAGCTATATAGTAACTATCCCCCCTAGTTTAAATAAATATATATAAATAATAACCTTATTACTATAAAGGCTATAGTATAGTTCTAGCCTAATATTATAAAGCCCTAACTTTAATTACTAAAGGAGATTAATTACTTTATAGAATAATTAATAGCTAAACTTTAGTTTATTATAAATATAATAGTTTTAAGGGAATTCTAGGGTAGTTCTAAGCTAAACCTATAGTGGAATTAGTATACTAAAGAAGCAACTTAAAATACTAAAAGAGTACTTTAATAGTAAAGAATATCTTATATTAAAGAGAATTAGTAATATATAACTAATATAGTATAGATATAGAACTAAGTTATTTATAATAAATAGTATAGTGCCTAGTATATAGTAGTTAAGGCTATAACTACTTAATATAAAAACCTTTAAAAGCTTAAATAATAGGTATAGCTTTATAATAGCTTACTACTAGAATAGTAATAAATTCCTACTCTTCTATAGAGTAAAGGTATAGATATTATAACTACTAAGATATACTAGAAAAAAGCTACTACCCTAGTAAAGTACTTCTTTTTTTCTTTCTAAGCCTAACTTAATAATATACTAAGTAACCTAAATAGCTGCCTTAATACTACTATATTTCTAACTAAAGACTAATTTAATGCTAATAAAATTTATAGTATTATAAAGAGCCTAGCTAGCTAAAAAGCATTAAAATTTAATAAACTTCTAATAGGCTACCTTAAAGTTTATAGTAGGCTATTAGTATAAACCCTTACCTACCTACTAAATATATACTACTATATTAGTTACTACCTAACCTTATTTTAGTAAGTAAAAGTTATTATTTTTTATAAACTAAGTAAAACCTTAATAGAGTAGTAGAGGGTAGGGGCTTAGCATTTAATCTTACTTTTTAGTATAGTTAGTAAGGTTATAGAAGTAGTAGTAGTAAGTTAGCTTACCTTTATAGCTAAGTTAAGTAAAGCGCTACCTAACCTATAAATAGGCAATAGGGTAAATTAGTTTATAGAAGTTATATTAAGTGTGTTAGTAGAATCTATATATATAGCATAGCACTATAGCAGTATTATATTACTACTTTAGCTAAATATATTAGTAGCTTTTAACACTATTTACTATAAATAACTTACCTATACCCTTATTACTACTAGCATCCCTGCTTAAATTATAGTGTAAACCTGCTTCTTTACTACTAAGTATATTACCTACCTTTTCTTTAATAGTAAAATAACTAGCTCCTTACTTATTACTATAGGGGTACTATAAGGGTTCCTTATCTTCCCTATTCTTTTCTTACTCTATATTATACTACTATATACTAAGCTCTAAGTAGTATAGTTTATATTAATTATTAGCTTCTTTAATAATATAAACATTCTAGTATATAGTTATATAGTAAAAGAGACGTAGGGCTACCTTAAGGCTGTATAGGTAATTTGCTAAAATTAGTCCTAGGAGTTAGGCCTTAAATTTAACCTAAAAAAGAGTAAACTTATATATTTTATAAAATGCTGCGCTATAGTTATAACTTTAGTCTAACTTAGCACTAATATAATATAGCTAGTCTAATCTACCTGCTTTCTAGAAGTTTAGATTTATTATAAGCTACACTAGAAAGCATACTAAAGTTAAGTTAAGTTAAAATTAGCATAGCAGTAGCTTGCACTTATATTACTAGCGGTATTAATATAGGGTTATTTAATGTAAAATATATGCCTATTATATATATAAGTAATTTAAAGTATTATTACCTATAGTATAGAATTGCACTATACCCCTATAGTAGTTAGCAGTAAGGCAAGAGGAATAGCTAAAGTATTTATTTTTAAGTAAATTAAGTGCTTAAGGATAGTTACTAATACCTTTAAGGCTATACTATAGGCCCTTATTAAAACTAAGTTAGCTATAGCCCTAATTAACCTCTACCTTAACTATTACTTACTTTACTTCTATTATTAAATTAAAGCTAATAGTATAGCTAATAGAATCTAAAACACCTATATAGCAATAGTAGCCTAACTTTATTATAAACCTATACACTATAGGTATAGATGCCCTCTAAATCCTAATAACTACTTAAACTATATACTATTTCTAAACTAGCCCCTTAACTATCCCTTAGAGCTATCCCTAGCTAAGGCCCTTGCCTTAAAATAAAAAGACTGCTAGCATTAAAAGAGAGCTACTATATAAGTGCGCTAGACTTATATTAAATATATAGCGGCGGAGCTTAACCCTAACTTTATCTCTACTACTAAAATAGTTTGCATTTACTCTAGCCTTACTAAGTATAAATCTATAGTACTTATTTAAATATATATAAAATAAATTAGGCTTAATAGCTTTCTTTACTACTACTATATTCCTAAGGTAGATTTGCTATTATATAGCTACTAGACTAATAATAAAAACCACTATTACGTTCTACTATCTTATAAAAACTTTAACTACCTCTGCCCTATAAATATAGGTATACTACTAATATATAACTAATATAAGGTTAGGGAGGCCTTAGAAAAGAATAAGCTAGCTACTATACTTATATAATAGCTTATTTTAACTAGGTATATTTCTTAGTTTAGGCTTATATACACTCTATAATAATAATAAACTAAAGATATTAAAGACTTAGTAAGGTAGGGTACCTAGCGTAGTATAGAGTTAGGAGCGGCAGAAAGCTATAGAGGCATTATAGTAAGCATAGAATAAATTAATATATAAATTATATTAAATAATAAATAATAAATAGTAATAAAAAATTATAGGTATAGTATACCTACGCTAGCCCTAGCCCTACTTCTTCTTAGCCTCTTTACTAACCTCCCCCTCCCCCTTCCCCTTATTCTTTACTACCTTCTCCTTTCTCTTCTCTTTAATATAGCCTTATACTATAATTAGGCTAAGCCTATAGATTTTCTATAAAAGATTATTATACTCCTTTAGCGTATTAGTAATATAGTAGGCCTATAGTAGTATCTTGCCCTTAACTAAAGTTAAGGCTAAGACTACTATAATACTATTAGGTAATTATATTATTACTATAGTAGCTACCCCTACCTTCTTTATAAGTTATTATACCTTCTTCTAAATAGTATTATACTCCTTAGCCTATTCTTAGGTTAGCACTATACTAATACTATAATAGCATTATAATAATATTACTATAAACTTATATTAATAGGCTTCCTAGAGGTATAAAGGTTTTATATATTTATTACTTACTTAATAGTCTCCTAGTATAAGGTAATATTTTAGTTTAGCTATAGCACTAATTAGCTACTAACCTATTACTAATATAGATAATGTATAGGACACTTACTTTTAAATAAGTTTTTTTAGCTTTTATATACTTAAAGCATACACTGCTAGTACCTATATAGATTAGAGATAATAATAGCATAGGCATTAGAGGAGTTTTAACCTTTAGTATAATAGCATTATTTATTAATGTTTTTAGCTTATATTAAGTAAGCCTTATAGAGCTAGTCCTTAAGCTAGCCTAGCTATACTATAGGTTAGTAGCAGTAGTGCGTTAAATTAGAGTTAGCACTTACCCCTAGAGCAATAATTTTATTTATAAATAGTATCTTAATTAGCCCTATAGTTAGTAGGGTGCGGTAATGTGGCGGCATTGCTATAATAAAAGGTTAGGGGTATATTTATAATAGAAGTAATTAATAAAGAAAGAAGAAAGAAGAGAAAGGGCTAAAAATAAAGAAAAAAGGGTAGCTTTTATAATTATCTCTTTCTTTCTTATATAACTAATAGTTAGCTAGTGGTTAGTTTACTAATAGCTAACTACTAGCTAGTATAGCTAATACTATAAAGGTATAAAAGCTAGTAAAAGGTTTTTAGTAAGGAGGCAGTAGCCTAAGGGGAATAGTAAGGGATTAATATAGTGCTTAATAAGAGTTACTAAAGTAACTTAAAATAATATATAGACTACCCCTAAGGGTAATCCACTGCTTTACTATACCTCTACTAACCTTTTTTAATTATAGTTTTATAATATATACTCTCCTATAATGCTAGTTAAGTTTAGCTAGTAACGCATATTTATATACAGTTAGAACTAGCGCGGGGCCACTTTAGCTCCGCTGCGGATAATAGAACAGCTATATATAGGTTTTCCTCCCTACTCTAGGGTTTTTCCTATATAGTTTTAGTAGCAGAGGTACTAGCTATTGGGCTTAGCCCGACTAGAGTAACAATAATAATAATAATAATCTAATCTCTAACTTTATAGGTATACATAGCTAGCAAGAGTGATTCTAATAGTCTATATAGTTAGTGGCTATAAGGGGGTTTTTTACTTTCTTTCTTTATATACCCTCTAACCTTATTAGTAAATTCTAGTTACTAGCTAGGCTTTATAAACTACTTTTTATTTTCTATAAAATTTATTTATATAGGAAAATAAAAAAATAGACTTATAGCTATATAAATTAGCTACTAATATACTTACTAATTAGTCAACTTAGTAAAAATTAATGTATATAACCTAAAAATTAATTTTTTAAATAATTATATAGAAAGAAAGCCCTATATTTAGTAATAAAGAATCTAGTCTTAAAATTCTTTATAAATTCCTTTTTATTATAAAAAACAGTAAAAACTAATATTATAGGGTAACTACCCTTACTAACTAAGCTACCTTTAGTAGCTTAGTTAGCTTATTTAATTTATTTCTCTATAGCTTTGCTAGTTACCTTATAAATTTAATTTAAAGTTAGCCTTATACCTAATAGCCATTAGCCTAACTGTATAGCTATTAAAATAGGTATAAAAGGGCAAAAAGTGAAGATTTATAGGGACCTTACAGCTGTGAGCTCCACGCACGTGACCTTTGGTCGGATTTCTATGGTTATGCTGCGCGCGCGCGCGCAAGCTTGCTGGCTTACACTGGCTTTGCTAGCTAGCAAAGCCCCCCTATAAGATGCTTCTATGAGCGCTATAATTATAGCACTAATAGTGAGGAATCCCCTGTAAATAACCCTGTTATTTTCAACAATTACTTTAAAGAAATATAAAAGTACTTTACTTACTAAAGGTTTCCTTAAGAAGCTTAATAAAGGTCTTTAGCTTAATACCTTTAATAGAATTAGTAAAATTAAATATATTAATAAAAAGGGAGTTTTTTTTAAAGTAAGGTTAAGTATTACCTATTTAATACTAACTTAGTTAAACAAAAAGCCATTAAAATTAGTTGAAGCTATTTCTCAGAGCTAATATTATTAAAGATAAATATAGAAGTTAAATAAATTAATTAATTAAAAGGTTTATTATTATTATTATTTAATACTCTAGTTAGGCTAAGCCTAATAGCTAGTACCTCTGCTACTAAAACTATATAGGAAAAACCCTAGAGCAGGGAGGAAAACCTATATATAACTGTAATAGTATCTGCTATAGAGCTAGAGTAGCCCCGCACTAGTTCTAACTATATATAAATATACACTGCTAGCTAAACTTAACTAGTATTATAGGAGAGTGTATATTATAAAACTAGGATTAGTATAGGTTAGTAGAGGCGTAGTAAAGCAGTAAATTACCCTTAGGAGTAGTTTATATATTATTTTAAGTTACTTTAGTAACTTTTATTAGGTACTATATTAGTTCCTTATTATTCCCTTTAGGCTACTACCTTCTTATTAAAAACCTTTTACTAGCTTTTATACCTTTATAGCATTAGCTATACTAGCTAGTAGTTAGCTATTAATAAACTAACTACTAGCTAACTATTAGTTATATAAGAAAGAAAGAGATAATTATAAAAGCTACCCTTTTCTCTTTATTTTTAGCTCTTTCTCTTCTTTCTTTCTTTTTTATTAATTGCTTTTATTATAAGTATACCCCTAACCTTCTATTATAATAGTACTACTATATTACTATACCCTACTAACTATAGGGCTAATTAAAATACTATTTATAAATAAAATTATTGCTTTAAAGGTAAGTACTAACTTTAATTTAATACACTACTGCTATTAATCTATAGTATAGCTAGGCTAGCTTAAGGACTAGCCCTATAAGGCTTACCTAATATAAGCTAAAAATATTAATAAATAGTGCTATTATATTAAAGGTTAGGACTCCTTTAATGCCTATATTATTACTATCTTTAATTTATATAAGTACTAGTAGTGTATGCTTTAAGTGTATAAAAGCTAAAAAAACTTATTTAAAAGTAAGTATTTTATATATTATTTATATTAGTAGTAGGTTAGTAGCTAATTAATACTATAGCTAAACTAAAATATTACCTTATACTAGGAGACTATTAAATAGGTAATAAATATATAAAACCTTTATACCTTTAGAGAGCCTATTAATATAAGTTTATAGTAGTATTATTATAATACTATTATAGTATTAGTGTAATACTAATTTAGGGATAGGCTAGGGAGTATAATACTATTTAGAAAAAGGTATAATAACTTATAAAGAAGGTAGGGGTAGCTACTATAGTAATAATATAATTACCTAGCAGTGCTATAGTAGTTTTAGCCTTAACTTTAGTTAGGGGTAAGATACTACTATAGGCTTATTATATTACTAATATACTAAAAGAGTATAATAACCTTTTATAGGAGATTTATAAGCTTAGCTTAGTTATAGTATAGGGCTATGCTAAGGGGAAGGGAGAGGAGGAGGTAGTAGAGAATAAGGGGGAGAGGGAGGTTAGTAGGGAGGCTAAGGAGGAGTAGGGCTAGGGCTAGTGTAGGCGCGCTGCGCCTATAATTTTTTACTACTATTTATTATTTATTATTTAATATAATTTATATATTAATCTATTCTATACCTACTATAATGCCTCTATAGCTTCCTACTGCTCTTAACTCTATACTATACTAAGTGCTTTACCTTACTAAGTCTTTAATATCCTTAGTTTATTATTATTATAAAGTATATATAAGCCTAAACTAGGGAATATACCTAGTTAAAATAAGCTATTTTATAAGTATAGTAGCTAATTTATTCTTTTCTAGGGCCTCCCTAACCTTATATTAATTATATATTAGTAGTATGCTTATATTTATAGGGTAGAGGTAATTAAAGTTTTTATAAAAGACTAAGATATAGTAGTAGTCTTTATTATTAGTTTAGTAGCTATATATTAGTAAATCTACCTTAGAAATATAATAGTTATAAAGAAAGTTATTAAGCCTAATTTATTTTATATATATTTAGATAAGTACTATAGATTTATACTTAGTAAGGCTAGAGTAAATATAAACTATTTTAGCAGTAAAGGTAAAGTTAGGGTTAAGCTTTGCTATTATATATTTAATATAGGTTTAGTGCGCTTATATAGTAATTCTTTTCTTATACTAGTAGTCTTTTTACTTTAAGGTAAGTGCCTTAGCTAGAAATAGTTTAAGGGGATAATTATAAAGCTAATTTAGAAATAGTATATAGTTTAGGTAGTTATTAGGATTTAAAGGGTGTCTATGCCCTTAGTATACTAGTCTTTAATAAAGTTAGGCTACTACTATAGTATAGGCATTTTAGATCTAGTTAGCTATACTATTAGCTTTAATTTAATAATAAAAGTAAAGTAAGTAGTAGTTAAAATAAAGGTTAATTAGAGCTACTACTAACTTAGTTTTAATAAGGGCTTATAGTATAGCCTTAAAGGCCTTAATAATTATTCTTAGGCACTTAGTTTATTTAGAAATAAATACCTTAGCTATTCCCTTTACCTTACTACTAATTACTATAGGGGTATAGTGTAATCCTATACTATAAGCAATAATACTTTAAATTACTTATATATATAATAAATATATATCTTATAGTAAGTAACCCTATATTAATGCTACTAGCAATATAAGTATAAGCTACTACTATGCTAATTTTAACTTAACTTAGCTTTAATATACCTTTTATTATAATTTTTAGTAAATCTAAACCCCTAAAAAGTAGGCAGATTAAACTAGCTATATTATATTAGTACTAAGTTAAACTAAAGTTATAACTATAGTGTAGCGTTTTATAAAATATATAAGTTTGCTCTTTTTTAGGTTAAATTTAAGGCCTAATTCTTAAGATTAATCTTAGTAAATTACCTATATAGCCTTAAGGCAGTCCTATATCTCTTTTACTATATAATTATATACTAGAATATTTATATTATTAAAGAAGCCTATTACTAATATAGACTATATAGCTTAGAGTTTAGTATATAATAGTGTAATATAAAGTAAGAAGAGAATAGATAAAATAGGGGACCTCTATAGTACCCCTATAGTAATAAATAAAGGGTTTATTATTTCTTTATTAAAAAAGAGGCAGGCAGTATACCTAGTAGTAAAGGAGTGGGTTTATACTATAATTTAGGTAGGAATGCTAGCGGTAATAAGGGTATAGGTAAGTTATTTATAGTAAATAGTATTAAAGGCTACTAATATATTTAGCTAAAGTAGTAATATAATACTGCTATAATACTATGCTATATATATAGATTTTACTAATATACTTAATATAACTTCTATAGACTAATTTGCCCTATTACCTATTTATAGGTTAGGTAGTGCTCTACCTAATTTAGCTATAAAGGTAAGCTAACTTACTACTACTGCTTTTATAACCTTACTAACTATACTAAGGAGTAAGATTAAATACTAGGCCCCTGCCCTTTATTACTCTATTAGGGTTTTACCTAGTTTATAAAGAATAATAACTTTTACCTACTAAAATAAAGCTAGGTAGTAACTAATATAATAGTATATATTTAGTAGGTAGGTAAGGGTTTATACTATTAGCTTACTATAAACTTTAAGGTAGCTTACTAGAAGTTTATTAAGTTTAAGTGCTTTTTAGCTAAATAGGCTCTTTATAATACTATAGATTTTATTAGTATTAAATTAGTTCTTAGTTAAAAATATAGCAGTATTAAGGTAGCTATTTAGATTACTTAGTATATTATTAAGTTAGGCTTAGGAAGAAAGAAAGAAATACTTAGCTAGGGTAGTAGCTTTCTTTTAATATATTTTAGTAGTTATAATATCTATACCTTTACTTTATAAAAGAGTAGGAATTTACTACTATTTTAGTAATAAGCTACTATAAAGCTATGCTTATTATTTAAGCTTTTAGAGATTTCTATATTAGGTAGTTATAGCCTTAACTACTATACGCTAAACACTATACTATTTATTATAGATAACTTAGTTCTATATCTATATTATATTAGTTATACACTATTAGTTCTCTTTAGTATAAAATACCCTTTACTATTAAAGTACTCTTTTAGTGTTTTAAGTTACTTCTTTAATATATTAGTTTTACTATAGGTTTAGCTTAAAACTACCTTAGGGTTCCCTTAAAATTACTATATTTATAATAAACTAAAGTTTAGCTATTAATTATTTTATAAAGTAGTTAATCTCCTTTAGTAATTAAAGTTAGGGCTTTATAATATTAGGCTAGAACTATACTATAGCCTTTATAATAATAAGGTTATTATTTATATATATTTATTTAAATTAAGGGGAATAGTTACTATATAGCCTAGGGCTAAAGCCTATATAAATAAGCTATAGTATATAGTTAGACTTAATAAGGTCTAAGCCTTTTAAAAAATTAATATTTATACTATAAGTAGCTTAGGTATAGTTAATAGTATTATTTCTTTTTCCTTATATTCTTTATATTACCTTACCTTAAGGTATTATAAGTCTAAGCTACTATTACTTTATTAATATAAGAAGTATATTATATTTTACTAAGGTTTAATTATAATAGTTTTAAAGTAGGTAGTATTAGTTAAAGTTATTAATAAAGACACTATAATTAAGGGGTAGGGCTAATATAAATTTAAGTAGGGGTAAAGTTTAGTTAAGTTTATAGGTTAGGGAGTAAATAAAGTAAATATTATACCTTATTATTATAATAAAGTACTAGTTCTTGCTAGCCTATATTATCTATACCTTAGGTCTATATTAGCAGTATATATAGATTATAGTATAGCTACTTTAAATTATAAGCTAAAAGTAGCTAAGGCTAAAATTAAATAGTTTACTATTTAAAGTCCCTAGTTTCTATATTACTATTATATTAATACTAGGCTAGGACTCTAGCACTAGGTATATTAAATAGGTTTTTTTTTATATATTCTAATATATAACCTTAATTATATACCTTATATTATATATTAGGTTAGACTTAGCTTATTTAGGGCTATAGCGGCTATAGGTTACTAGCTTAGAAAGGCCTTTATAGCTATTTATAAATATTATATTAATTTTAGCTTTAATTTAAAAAGGTAGGTATATAGTTAATTAACTTATTTCTAAGGTAAAGCCTCTTATAAAAGTAGATTACTTATATTTTATTTTTAGCTATAGCTAGGCACTTTAGTTTATTCTTTTTATTCTAACTAAAAGGGGGGTTTAGTAAAGGCTAGGGGCTATGCTAGGTATATAGTATATATATGGTTTTATTATTTATTAGTAGTATTATATATATAGAACTATACTAGGTATAGCCCTAAATAGTTAATATAGTATTTATAAATAGCTTTTATTAATACTAGGCAAAACTACTTACCTTTTATATAATAGCTAGTAGTATAGTAGCTATACTATAAAGGCATAGTATAATATATAGTAATATATCTAAATTTAAAATACCTATAATATTAATAGGGGTAAATAGCTTTATTATAGGGTTTAGCTTTAAATATCTTAGCTTTATAGATAATACTAGTATAGTATAGCCTATTTACTACTTTAATACTATTAATAGTAATAATAAGGGGGGACTATATAGTAGTGCTATATAGCTTTTATACTATAACCTATATAAAGCCTTAACTATTAGCTATAACTAGAGCTTAAAGAATATAGTTTCTCTCTTAGTTTTATATATAGTATATAAAAAAGCCTTTAATAATAATACTAAATATATATTAGCTTAGTGCTGCTTTTAGTTTAAAAGCAGTACTAACCTATATAATATCTTTAGTATAAGGCTTTACTATATTTTAGAATATAATAATAGTATTACTACTCTAAAGGTAGTAAGCTACTACTATAGTATTAGTGCTAATAGCTTAATTAATAGTAGTAATAATATCTTTAAGTAAATAATTCTAAATAGCTTTAGCTATAGTAGTATTTTTAATAATAGTTTTATAATAAACTTAAAAAGGTATTACTATAGTTATAGGGTAGACCTATTAAACTAAGGAATAGGAAATCCCCTTAATAGTAATACTAGCCTAGCTTAAAGCTAGTGTATTTTTAGTGTTTATAGCTTTCTTAACTATATGCTTTATTACTTCTTTAAGGTTTTAAACTATAATAGATTTATAAAGTAATAGTAAAGTTAATATTATTATTTTAGTAAGGGTTTAGAGTATTAAAAGACTATATTAAGTGTGTGTTAAGGCTGCGTTATTTATATAAAGAATAATATTCTATACACTCTTTAGCACTATAGCTAGTATAAGTTTAGTTATTTTATTATATTTAACTATAAGGTAATTTAGTATTTGCTTATATATAGGCAGTAGTATAGAAGTAATTTAAGGTACTATTAATATAAAGCTGCCTTAATTTATAAGTAGGTAATAATAGCTCTATATAAGGCTATAGTTTCTACTATTAATATCTATTAGTATTACCTTATTTACTATGCCTATACTTTAGCACTAATGCACTATTAAAGATAGAGGTAAACGGATATAGCAATTCTTTTTCTGCACTTTTTAAGAGGTTTAGAGTTAATTCCGCGTCGCTACTACGGTGCAGGCGAATTCGCGAAAAGTCGTTTAGCTTTAATTAAAAGGTTTTCTTTCTTTATAAATAATTTATTTACTATAAAATAAATTATATTATTATGTAATAAAATTAATTAAGCTATCTTTCCTTATAATACTATATACTAAAACTAGAATTTTAATAAAGAAATTTTAAGTTAAAAAAAGAAAAAATATTAATAACGAATATAATAATATAGAATTTAATTAAATTAAATATAATTAAATAATTTATAGCTTTCTTTACTTTAAAGAAAGGGGTAATAGCATTTTAAGTAGGTTTTAATAAATTCTCTCTTTTTCTTAATATATTAGTATTATATCTTTATATACTAAGGGTTATTAACTTAGATTTTATTAGGTATAATTTAAAGAAAGGTTCTTTTTTATATTAATTAAGTTTTATAATATTTAAATACTTTTATTTAAATAATTTAAATATACTATAGTAGTTTTTTTATAGTTAACTATCTTAATTTTATAAGTTTAGCTAGTTATAATAAGGTTTAGCTCTAAATTAAGATCTTTAATTATATTTTATTATCTCTAATAATATAATAAATTTATAAAGACTACAAAATATATTTTATCTAAGTAAAACTACTATTTATAATAAAAAGAAAAAAAATATAATACGAAAAGAAGTAATATACCTATAAATATAACTAAGCTCCCTATTTTATTCTAAATTATAATAAAGGTAAGTAGGTACTTAAAAGAAGAAAACCTATATAAAAAAAGTTATAAATAATTAAATTTTTAATTAATGTTAAGCTAGTTGCTTAGGAATCAGGGGCGATTAGGTAGGACGAATATAGTAGGAATCTGTATATATTTAATAGTAGGACTAGTGGTGTATTTAAACTAAGACTTATTCTCCTACTTTCTCTACTAGCTAGAATTCTCTTTTAAATCCTTTAGGAATTAGTATTAGTTTTCTATAATGCATTCCTAACGTGGATATATTTAGAGTATTCTAATGTAAATTATATATTACTAATCCCTATATAATTTATAACTAAATCTATATAGAGAGGAATTCTATATTTAGGCTAGAATAATTATATACACTGTGGGCATAATAATTATCCTCCTCTAATGTAGCATTAACCTAATATTGCTATAATTAGGCTATAATTCCTTTTTTTTATTATTACTATTTTAGGACTAGTAATACTTACTAATATATTATATAATTATAGGCTTAGTAATACTATTTAGTAGGGTAAAAGGGTTTAAGTTTTTATATTTTTTCCCTTCTTTTATATGCCCTAATTCTCTTATTAATTCTATCCTAATTCTTAATATATTTATGATATTTCTTTTATTTATATATAATTTATTTAATAATATCTAAATTATCTAAGAAACCCCTTATAATATTATCATCTAGTATTAAGCCCTTAAAGGATAGGACCTAGAAAGTTTTGAACCTAAAATTATTGGGTAATTTAGTAGGTTATCATAGCATTATAATAGAAATTAAAAAAAATTAATTAATTGTATTGTATTGTTTATTACGCTAGCCGTCTAAGCAATTTATGCTTAGCTATATCTAGAACCTCTGCTCCTAAATTTTTTATTTAGTTAAGGAAAACCTTATTAGGTTACTAATTAGCTAGTAAGCTAGCTAATTAGTTAGTTGCCTAATAAAATAAAAAACCTTACTAAATACATTTTTAATAACTTCTTTAAAGCCCGCTTTCCTTCTATAAAATCCGGTTTCCTTAAAATTACCCTCTCCTACTATTCTATTATAACCTTCCCTATATCTCTACTTTTATTTCCTTATTCTATATTTTTTTTTCTAGTAATTATAGCTATAAACTAGCTCTATAACCTAAGAGCTAGGGGATATTCTACCTATTTATAACGTAGGAGTAGCTAATCTACATTGCTTAGTAAGCTAGAATAAGTGGGGGGACTAGACCTACTTTTCTAGCTTACTAAGCTACTAATTAGCTAAAAAAGCCCCTACTTTTCTAGCTAATTAGAGTCTAGTTTTTCCTTATTATATAGCCCCCACTACACTAAGGAAAAACTGTGCCCTATGTAGGAATTAAACCTATAACCCCCCTATAATTCTTGCTTATATAAGAAAAGTAACGAGGTTTTCTATAACGCTTGAAATTAATTAATTAGATAGAACTAAGCTATTAAAAATATAATTTCCCTGAGGTTTTAGAGAATTAGGTATATTTTAATTTAGCCCTAATTTAAAGTATATTCTTATATTAATATTTTTAATTAGTTTATTATTTAATTATATTTAATCCTATATTTTATACTAGTTTTATTAGCTAATTTATATTAGAATATTAGGCTAAATTATAATATAATTCTATATTTTAAGCTAGTACTAATTTTAGTTTAAATTAGAGGCTATTTTCTCAGTTTATTTATTTTACTTTAAGGAATAAAATATTTACTATTAAATTAAATAATAAATTAAGTTCCTTACTTTCTTATACTTAATATTATAGTTTAAAGTATAAAGAGAAGAAGTTAGAGAAATTAGCTAAAAAAGCTATTAAGAAAATTTACCTAGGTAATTCTATATTTAAATCCTTAGGGATTTAGATTATTTTTATAACCCTAAAAAAGAATAAAGAGTTATATTTAGCTATAACTTCTACTTCTACTTATATTAAATTAAGTAAATTTATATAGAATTAAGCTAAAGTAATATTAAAAGATACTACTATTACTACCTAAATTAAAGAGTATATTTAATACCTAAAAACAATATTAAATACTTTAAAATTTATAATAAAAGAGGAATAATTTATCTCTTTTTTAACTTCTTATAAGAATATCCCTAGTAGTATAAAATACTATTATTACACTTTAGGTATAAACTTTTATTATAATATAAGTATTTATACTAAATTTTATAGGGATGTTTTAATAATTTACTTAGGTACTATAATTATTACTAGTATACTATAATAATTTTATTTAGGTATATATATTTATATATAATATAATATTCTCTACTAGTAAGGATTTTATATTATTTAGGCTATAAATATAGAAGCATTTCTATAATCTTTTTTCTATATTTATATAGTTTATTCTAAACTATTACTATAGAAATAGCTTTTACTTTAATTAAAAATAGTTAAAGGTAAGACATAGATTTTTTTTAAACCCTAAATAAAGAGTAATTCTAATATAGTATAGAATTCTAAGAAAATCTTAATAAATATAATAGCTAAGTATCCACTGCTTAATTAGTTTACGAAGTCTTATCTATAATACCTAAAAAATTAGTAAGTTTTTTTTTTTAATTTAGGTAAATTTTTATTTAATTCTTATAGAAATAGTTAGCTAAAGATTAAATACAATTCTAGCATAAATATATGCTATATCTTATTAGTACTAATTATTATTTATAGATATACTAAACAATAGTCTTAATTTTTATTAAATTTATTACTAGTTTTAATAAGGAAATAAAAGATATTAATCTTACTATAACTTTTAAAGGAATTTTTACTAAAACTTTAGTAAGTTAAGGAATTAAGGGATTTTTTTTAATTAGAATAAAAATAAATAAGTAATTATTTAATTATTATTTTTTATATAAAAAAATAGGAATAAGTTTTTATAGGAATAATAATAAATAGATCCTAGCTAGTATAAATAGTTATTAATTTTTACAAGAATTATCTAAAGTTATTCTAAGGGGTGTTTTTTACAATTTACTATGTTTTTAAAGACCCTTATAAATCCTACCCTTCTTAGATTTAGTTAATATTATATAATATTTATTTAGTAATCCACTAGCATTTTATAATACTATAGCTTCTAGCTATTAATTATATTTAGAAGGCTATCCCTTCTATTTAACTAAATAATATAATTCCTTTTAAAGGAAATAATATAATTTAATTTAATTAACCTCCTATTCTTTAAAATTATTATTTAAATTAAAAATAAGTAAATTCTATTTTTCTTCTTTTTTTTTAAAGGTTTATTTCTTAAGTAAACTAATATAAAATATATTATATATTTAGAATAATTAGTTTAGTAATGCTAATCTATACGCCTGCTTTATAATTTTATTTAAAATTTAAAATAAGCTAATAAATTTTAGAAGTAATTTCTATTTTTCTTCTTTAAATTATAAGTTTTTTATACTTAAAAGTATAAATTCCCCTTTTTTAAAAATTATTTTCTAATATTTTTAATTATAGTATTTTGCCTATAATTTATTTATTTATACTTATTATACTTTTAATTTACTTCTTAGTGTATATAGTTTTTACACTTAGCTTTTAGCTTAAGGTACTCCTTTCTTTAAAGAATTATCCTTAATTATCTAAAATTCTAGGTTATAGCCTATTAATACTATATTTAGGCTTATATTTATAGTTATATTTTTAGCGTTATTATATATAAATTATATAGTTTTTAGTAATAATAGCTAAATATATTCTAATTTAGTAATAAATATATATAAGTAAAATTCTAGTGTTTAGTTTACTTTTTCTATTTATCTATTTATTTAAGGATAAAATACTATTAATAATTGGTATTTAATTTTAAAGATAAAATATAATTCTAATTAGAATTAACTAGTAAATACAGTACTCTAGTTAGAAATAATTCCTTTTAGTGCGCTAAATATAAGTTTAATCTTACCCCGTGGCGCAGTAGTTAAGCGTTATAGAAAACCTTGTCACTTTTCTTATATAAGTAAGAATTATAGGGGGGTTATAGGTTTAATTCCTACATAGGGTATAGTTTTTTCTTAGTATAGTAGGGGCTATGTAATAAGGAAAAACTAAACTTTAATTAGCTAGAGAAGTAGGGGCTTTTTTAGCTAATTAGTAGCTTAGTAAGCTAGAAAAGTAGGTTTAGTCCCCCTACTTATCCTAGCTTACTAAGCAGTGTGAATTAGCTACTTCTATATTATATAAATAGGCAAAATTACCCCCTAGCGTTTTATGTACTAAGCTAGTTGCAGCTATAATTACTAGGATTAATGGGTGTAGGGTAATAAGGGTTATAAAGCAGAAATAATAGAGAAAATAACTATAGGGTAACTAGGGTATAATTATTTTACTAGCTTTTTACAGAAGAAAATCGGACTTAGAATTCTAGAATTCTAAGAAGCAAATAAAAATTATATATTTAGTTAGGTTTTTTATCCTATTAGGTAACTACTAATTAGTAAAATTATATAAGTAATTATATAATTAGCTAATTAGTACCCTAATAAAGGTTTTCCTGTAACTAAATAAAGCATAAGGAGCAGAGGTTCTAGATATAGCTAAGTATAAATTGCTAAAGCTGGCTAGCGTACAATAATAAATAAATAAGTTTAATCTTATTATAAAATAATTCTACTAGTTTAACTATAGTAATTAAATATAATATAGGAAAGAATATTATATATTTAGTATATTTATTTATAATTATAAGGATAGAATTAACTATAGTTCTTTTCTAAATTATTTTAGGTAATTTTATAATAAAATCTATTAAGATTTCCATTTAAAGCCTATTTAAAATAGGTAGATTTTCTAGTTTTTTATATAGTTTATACCTTTTAGCTATAGCTTTTTAGCAAATAGTATAAGATTTAATATAATCTCTAACTTTAGTGTATAAATTTATTTAATAAAACTTTTATTTAAAAAGTTTTAATATTATTTTTATACTAAAATAGCCTACTAATAGATTATTATAGTAAATTTAAAATAAAACTAATTTAAGTACTTCTAAATCTAGAATAAATACTTAATTATAATATCTTAGAATTCTATTTTAGTTTATAGACTATTATAAATCTTAGTAGTTATAGACTTACTTTAGCTAGTTTTAGGTTTATATATTAAATTTCCTAGCTTTAAGTATTAGATTTAATAGTAATCTAAAACTATTTAAATTATAAGGATTTTTATTCTCTTTTATTTATTTAATTAGTATTTAGTTAGGATAAGGTAATAACCTTATATTCTTTATTAGTTTTTTTATAATAAGGGCATTAATATTTACTTATTTCTTTATTTTAGTAATTTAAGGTATAAGGATTATATTAATTTATATAACCTTTATATTTAATTTTAATATTAATTCTTTAGTATTCTTTACTTTTTAAGAAATATAATTAAGTTAATATTAAAAAGTATTTATAAGGTTTATAACCCTTTTTTAATATTAAATAATAAAATTATATAAAGTAAGGAATATATATTATTAGGATTATATTTTATTTAATTTTAGGGTTTTTATAAAAGATTAAAGATTAAAATAATTAATTAATACTTTAATTTATATAAAGGCTTCCTTAATATAATATCTTTAATAATAAAATAACTTAAGAATTACTAGTATTATTTAATTTAGTATACTATAGTGTATTTTAATAGGTTATAATTTTTAAGACTAAAAAGCTACTAAATAATAAATACCTAATAAATTTAGTTAAAATAAAATACTAGTAATAGTAAATTTTAATATATTTATTTTAATTTGAATAAATAAATTAAAATTAATATAATATAGTAAAGGGGCTTTAATAAAAGTATACTTAAGAGTTTAGTATACTTAATATTTCTCTTTCCCTTAATATACTAATTTTAGTTTCTTTTTATTTTAACTCCCTTTTAAAAGAGCTATTAGTAGTATTATAATAGTAGAATATTTATAAATAAATTATTAATTAGAATTATAGAATTCTAAGATAACTTAAATATTATAATAAGTTTAAGGTTTAGGCTAATTAATAATAGTGTTAATTTATTTTAAATTTATTTAAACCCCTTTCTTTATTAAAGTAAATCTTAAGAATTTAACTAATTACTAATAAAACTTATATTTATTTAAATATATAAATAAATAAGCTTTCTTAAGTTAATTTAAAATTTATTTTAAATATATAGTATATTTCTTTTAAGTTTTTAAGAAAACTAAAATATTATTTAAATAAATAATATATTTTTATTTTATTTTATTTATTTAATACTCTAGTTAGGCTAAGCCTAATAGCTAGTACCTCTACTACTAAAACTATATAGGAAAAACCCTAGAGTAGGGAGAAAAACCTATATATATTTATAATAGTATCCGCTATAAAGCTAAAGTAGCCCTATACTAGTTCTAACTATATATAAATATACACTGCTAGCTAAACTTAACTAGTATTATAGGAGAGTATATATTATAAAACTAGAATTAGTAAAGGTTAGTAAAGATATAGTAAAGTAGCAAATTACCTTTAGGAGTAGTTTATATATTATTATAAGTTACTTTAGTAACTTTTATTAAGTATTATATTAGTTTCTTACTATTTCTCTTAAGTTACTACCTTTTTATTAAAAACCTTTTATTAGCTTTTATACCTTTATAGTATTAGCTATACTAGCTAGAAGCTAGCTATTAATAGACTAATTATTAGCTAATTATTAATTATATAAGAAAGAAAGAAATAATTATAAAAGCTACCTTTTTTTCTTTATTTTTAGCCTTTTCTCTTCTTTTTTTCTTTTTTATTAATTACTTTTATTATAAATATATCTCTAACCTTTTATTATACTAGTGCTACTATATTACTACTCTTTACTAACTATAAGGCTAATTAAAATATTATTTATAAATAAAATTATTACTTTAGAAATAAATACTAACTCTAACCTAATATACTACTATTACTAACTTATAGTATAGCTAGGCTAGCTTAAGGACTAGCTCTATAAAGCTTACTTAATATAAGCTAAAAATATTAATAAATAATACTATTATACTAAAGGTTAGGACTTTTTTAATACTTATATTATTATTATCTTTAATTTATATAAGTACTAATAGTATATACTTTAAGTATATAAAAGCTAAAAAAACTTATTTAAGAGTAAGTATTTTATATATTATTTATATTAATAGTAAGTTATTAGCTAATTAATACTATAGCTAAATTAAAATATTACCTTATACTAAAAGACTATTAAATAAGTAATAAATATATAGAACCTTTATACCTTTAAAGAGTATATTAATATAAGTTTATAATAGTATTATTATAGTGCTATTATAGTATTAGTATAGTGCTAACTTAAAAATAGGCTAGGGAGTATAATACTATTTAAAAAAAGGTATAATAACTTATAAAAAAAGTAAAGGTAGCTACTATAGTAGTAATATAATTATTTAGTAGTGCTATAGTAATCTTAGCCTTAACTTTAGTTAGAAATAAAATATTACTATAAGCCTACTATATTATTAATACACTAAAGAAGTATAATAATATTTTATAGAAAATCTATAGGCTTAGCTTAGTTATAATATAAAGCTATACTAAAAAAAGAAAAGAAAAGGAGGTAATAAAAAATAAGGGGGAGGGGGAGGGAAAGGTTAGTAATAAGGCTAAGAAAAAGTAGAGCTAAGGCTAGTATAAATATACTATACTTATAAGTTT
The DNA here is from genome assembly GCA_018360185.1 of Claviceps lovelessii. Taxonomy (NCBI): domain Eukaryota; kingdom Fungi; phylum Ascomycota; class Sordariomycetes; order Hypocreales; family Clavicipitaceae; genus Claviceps; species Claviceps lovelessii. Next base: position 22,866 of record SRPU01000183.1, read on the forward strand.
TTATTACTATTTATTATTTATTATTTAATATAATTTATATATTAAATTATTCTATACCTACTATAATGCCTTTATAGCTTTTTACTACTTTTACCTCTATACTATACTAAGTACCCTATCTTACTAAGTTTTTAATATTCTTAATTTATTATTATTATAAAGTATATATAAGCCTAAACTAAAGAATATACTTAGTTAAAATAAGCTATTTTATAAGTATAATAGCTAGTTTATTCTTTTTAAGGGCCTCCCTAACCTTATATTAATTATATATTAATAGTATACTTATATTTATAGAGTAAAGATAGTTAAAGTTTTTATAAAAAAGTAAGATATAATAGTAGTCTTTATTATTAGTTTAATAGCTATATATTAGTAAATCTACCTTAGAAATATAGTAGTTATAAAAAAAGGTATTAAGCTTAATTTATTTTATATATATTTAAATAAATACTATAGATTTATACTTAGTAAAGCTAAAGTAAATATAAACTATTTTAGCTATAGAGGTAAAGTTAGGGTTAAGCTTTACTACTATATATTTAACTTAGGTTTAGTATACTTATATAATAGTTCTCTCTTTATACTAATAGTCTTTTTACTTTAAAATAAATACCTTAGCTAAAAATAGTTTATAAGAATAATTATAAAGCTAATTTAAAAATAATATATAGTTTAGGTAGTTATTAGGATTTAAAGGGTATTTATACCCTTAGTATACTAATTTATAATAAAGTTAGGCTATTATTATAATATAGGTATTTTAGATCTAATTAGCTATACTATTAGCCTTAATTTAATTATAAAAGTAAAGTAAGTAGTAATTAAAATAAAGGTTAATTAAAGCTATAGCTAACTTAATTTTAATAAAGGCTTATAATATAGCCTTAAAGGCTTTAGTAATTATTTTTAAGTACTTAATTTACTTAAAAATAAATGCCTTAGCTATCCCTTTTACCTTACTACTAATTACTATAAAAGTATAATATAATTCTATACTATAAGTAATAATACTTTAGATTACTTATATATATAATAAGTATATATTTTATAGTAAGTAACTCTATATTAATACTATTAGTAATATAAGTATAAGCTACTACTATATTAATTTTAACTTAATCTAGCTTTAGTATACTTTTTATTATAGTTTATAATAAATCTAAACCCTTAGAAAGTAAGTAAATTAAATTAGCTATATTATATTAATACTAAGTTAGACTAAAGTTATAACTATAGTATAGTATTTTATAAAGTATATAATTTTACTCTTTCTTAAGTTAAATTTAAGGCTTAATTCCTAGGACTAATTTTAGTAAATTACTTATATAGCTTTAAGGTAATTCTATATCTTTTTTATTATATAACTATATACTAAAATATTTATATTATTAGAGAAGCCTATAACTAATATAAACTATATAGCTTAAAGTTTAGTATATAATAGTATAATATAAAGTAAAAAAAGAATAAAAAAGATAAAAAACCCTTATAATACCCTTATAGTAATAAGTAGGGGTTTAATTATTTTATTATTAAAAAAAAAGTAAGTAGTATACTTAGTAGTAAAGAAGTAAGTTTATATTATAATTTAGGTAGGAATACTAATAGTAATAAAGGTATAAGTAAGTTATTTATAGTAAATAGTATTAAAGGCTACTAATATATTTAGCTAAAGTAGTAATATAATATTACTATAATACTATACTATATATATAAATTCTACTAATATATTTAATATAACTTTTATAAACTAATTTACTTTATTACCTATTTATAAGTTAGGTAGCACTTTATTTAACTTAGCTATAAAGGTAAGCTAACTTATTATTACTACTTTTATAACCTTACTAACTATATTAAAAAGTAAAATTAAATACTAAGCCTCTACCCTTTATTACTTTATTAAAGTTTTACTTAATTTATAAAAAATAATAACTTTTACTTACTAATATAGGGTTAGGTAATAACTAATATAGTAGTATATATTTAATAAATAAGTAAGGATTTATATTAATAGCTTACTTTAAACTTTAAGGTAGCTTATTAAAAGTTTATTAAGTTTTAATACTTTTTAGCTAAATAAGCTCTTTATAATACTATAAATTTTATTAGTATTAAATTAGTCCTTAGTTAAAAATATAGTAATATTAAGGTAGCTATTTAAATTACTTAGTATATTATTAAGTTAGGCTTAAAAAAAAAAATACACTCTTTCTCCTCACTACCTCAACCATCACTCAACCTACTTTTTTTTTTTTTTTCTTTTATTTTTTCTTCTCCCTTTTTTCTCTGCATCCTACATATAGACTGCATCAGTATCGTCCCCCTTTTCGTTTCATAATGAGCGCGGTAACAAATCGTTCGTCCTAGCGCTCTATCTTTCGCGGGCTCCTTGCCAAGGACCTCCTCGATGCCGTCCCTACCGATCAATCTTCCTACGATAGAAGCCCTGGAGGCGCATCCATGGATTCCATATACCGATGACGGTCTGTCTCTCTCTCTCTCTTTTCTTTTTTCCCCTTTTTTTTTCTCTCCTTTTTCTTTCCTTTTTCTCTCCTTTCCCTCTCCTTTCCTCTCCTTTTCCTCGCCTTTTCCTCTCCTTTTGTTTATTATATATGTATACGCAAATACACAGACCTACCAACTAACTCCCCCCAGACATCCCCCTCCATCTGCCCTACCAACAAGCCTCAAACGAACGATCAGTCTTCACCCTCTTTTGTCAGCTGAGCGCGCTGTCTCACCAGTCCTTGTACCTCATCGACAACCCCAGCCAGCAGCTCACTGCGCAGAATCTGCTGCGCCATTACACAAAGTACCTGCTCTGGTACGACGAGTTGCCCGAGGCGTTGCGTCTGGGCCAGAACTTTACGCCCTATGTGCTGTTTGCCCAGTTAGTGTGCTGTTCATTTCTTTGTTATTTTTTTTTTTTTTTCCTTTATATTTTCTCAACGCTCATGCATCTCCAGCATGTACTACCACTCTTCCATCGTCATGCTCTTCTGGCCCGTCGCAGACTACGCCATCATCGGCACGGCGCTCTCCCCCAAGCACATCTGCACCGAGGCCGCCGATGCCATCCTCGCCCTCCTCAAATCCTACGCCAGGATCTACACCCTGGGCAGAACGCCCGCCTTCACGCCGTACCTGGCCCTGACCGCCGCGGTCGTGCACCTCGCCGCCCTGACCGACTTCAGCTACGAACGGCACACGAGGCCCAGCGGCGGAAACGGGAGCTCGCCATCGTCGACATGGCCCCGAGAAGCGCACAGCCGCAACAGCGCCGTGTTCAATGCCCTGAGGGCAGATGTGGCCGCCCTGGAGGACATGACGCAGAGCCACCACCTGGCGCGGAAAGCCCTGAGCATACTCGGCGTGCTTTTCCAGAAATGGGGCGTCGAGATCGAGACCAGGGCGGGGGGGATTTCGCTGCAGGACTGCATAGACATATGCTGGCCGTTTAATCGGACGCGCCTGCAGGGGCCGCCGCTCGGGTTCAGCGCCGAGCATCTCGACCGGGAGATGGAAGGGGGCGGGTGGCCGGAGGGACGGATCCGGACGACGGAGAAGACGGTGGAGAGCGTGCAGCACCCGTTGTTTGTGCCGTTGTTGGGGTTGAGGAGGCGGTCCGGCTTGTCGGAGGAGGCTCTCGGCCGGGGCGGGTTTGGTCATCTTGGCTGATTGTGATTTGTAGCCCACGACGGCTTTTCGGCGTCGAGTCTTTGGTTCCAAAGTTTGGAATCAACTCATTGGAGATGCAACATCCCGCTTGGACGACTATGAAACATGTACATGCGTGTTCGAAAGAGGTGTGTCACGTCCCATAAATCATAAATACGAGATCATCTGGTGAAACTCGTTCCTCTCGTACTGCACATCCTGGATGTCGTCCATCGTCCTGGTCTCGGGAGGCCAAATAGCTGCATATATCGTCTTCGGATTTGGCAGCCTTATTGATGTACTTGACCTGGGCCCTACTATCTTATTAAGACATATAGTTAGGCGCTTCACATTACCCTAGCATTACTTAAGTATATTACTCTAGGACTATTAGCATATAATATAGGTATTTTCTAGCTTCCCCTTAACTTATTACCTATTCATATTAATGCTTAGTATTTATTTAGAAACTGTTTCGTAAAAGCTAGCTAAGTATAGTTCTATTTATAACTAAGAAAGCTGAAGTAAAATAAGTATTAAAATTCGTTAATATTCTAACTATTAGTTTAGAACTATTTCTAGCGTTCTATATACCTTTTTATTAACTATATATATAACTAAGTATACTTCTTCCCTTTATTCTTACTATATTTAGTAATATATTATAATAGCTTTATGCTAAGAAATATTATTTTAATTCGGTAATTTATACATCTATTATATTGCTACGTCCCTCGTTTCTGTATGCCCAAGACTCGTCTCAACCAAGACCGACATGCACCAGATTGGACCCGTTTAAGAGCCTCCGACGCTGAACCCAGGACACTTGAGCACCGATGGCTTGCATTTCGCACGAGGCGCTGGACAGGCGTCCTTGGGCATGGCAGCATTGGCCTGCGGCTCGACCTTGCGCAGGAATCCATGCTCAATGGCGTCTGACACGTTGCCTTGGATCAAATACTGAATACCCAATCCTGGTTGCTCGAACCACGGAGCTATACATCCTGCCGTGACGAACAGCTCCTTCATGACCATGTACACGTTATAGTTGAAGGGGGGACTGTGAGCCTGGGTCAGAAACCTGATTGTTTGAAAAGTGAGAGAAGAGAGAAAGAGAAAGAAGAGAAAGAGAAGGAAAAGAAGAAGAAAAAGAAAAAGAAAAAAGGAAAAAAAAAAAAAAAAAAAAAAAAAAAAAAAAAAAAAAAAAAAAAAAAAAAAAAAAAAAAAAAAAAAAAAAAAAAAAAAAAAA